>SJYD01055687.1:16148-47058 GCA_006408635.1 Nanger granti
ACCCCGCTTGCAAGGGAGAAGCTTCTGGTTTTTCTCGAGTTACTACCCGGTTTTTGGAGTTACGATGGGGAGCCCATGGACCCACCCCTTTGGCCTCAGGAGAGGCCATTCTCGCTGCCTGTTGCCATGCGCCTTTTGGGATTCCTCCCCAGTCGTTGCCGGGTCCTCAGTGGTCGTCTGGTGCTGAAGCGGGTACCCGAGGTTTCCTCGCCCATGCTGATATTAATTTTGTGGTTCCCATGGAGCACACACATGGGAGTCAGGCCTCTTCTCGCCTGGGGAAGTGCACTACCCCTTGCCTCCGTAGCTGCACAGCAGTGTAAGACTCACTGTCGTGTTGACACAGGGATCTATGCCTTGACATAGAGGTACTCCCTAGTGCTGTCACGCCTGCCAGTGTGTCAGGCATCGAACCTCTTGGTCACAGTCGACGCAGTGCAGGGCAGTCAGGTTCATCTGGAGTAAACGAGGTATTTAGGGATCTTGGGGAATAGTGGCAAATCACCTGATTCCCCTCTCGACTGTCCTGATGCAAGTGTCTCCTGCTGGGATGTGAGGGGAATGCTGGGAATCCTTTCCCGACAGAGCAGGAATGGGACCCAAATTTGGCGCTCTGCATGGGATAACGGGGCTCCATTTCATTCTATGCGGGACCCCAGGAGTTCCTCTCGTGTGGGGACGGGTGTAGCGTGAAACTCCTTGGGTCACAGCAAGAAGGTGAGTGAAACTTTGAGGTCAAAGTGAGAAGGGCTGATTTCCCCAGAGATGCCACAGCGGACAAAATCCTCACCTGATTGCAAGGGAAAATATTTTGGCATTTCACAACTTGTGGCGGGGTCCTCTCGAGTAAGGACCGGGAACACAGGAACTTGCCCTGTGGCCTCAAGAGAGGCCAGTCTCCATGACAGTTGCAAGGGGCCACTGGGAAATCCTCTCCAATCGTCTCAGGGTGCTCAGATCGATTGATGCTGAGGCCGGAGCCTCAGCTTTCCTCGACCATCCTGACCTAGTTCTTGGGGTACCCCTGAGGCCCCCACAGAGGAGACAGGCCTCGTCTCGCCTGGACACGTGAACGGACACTTGTATGACTAGCTGCAGCAGCAGTGTCAGGCTTCTTGTCAGGCGTTCATAGGGATCTATGGCTTGACTCTGGTCCAACCCAGCACTGTCACACGTGCCAGTGCGTCGGGCTTCGAGCCTCGGGGTGACAGTTTAGGCAGTGCAGGGCACTCAGGTTCATCTGCAGTGGACAAGGCATTTGAGGGTCTTTGGGAATGCTGTCGCAAACCCTGATGCTCCTCCCCACTTTCCTGATGCGAGCACCTCCTCTTGGGATGCGAGGGAAGCCCCAGGAAACCTTTCCCTAAGAAACAAGAAAAGGGACAAGTATATGGAGTTTGGCAGGGGCAAACGTGTCTCCTCTTGAGTCGCAGCGAGTCCCTTGGTGTTCCTCTCGTGTTCACACTGGTGAGGCGGGGAACTTCTTGGGTCATAGCAGGAGGGTGAAGGATCCCGTCGATATCAAGATGGCAGGGGTGATTTCCCCCAAGACGCCACAGCTGATAAGGGCCTCACACAGCTTGTAAGGGAGAAGCTTCTGGTTTTTCTCGAGTTGCGGTAGGGTTCCTCGAGTTACGACTGGGAGCCAATAGACCCGCTCCTGTGGACTCAGGAGAGCCCAGTCTCCGTGTCAGTTGCCATACGCCTTTGGGGATTCCTCCCCAGTCATCGCCAGGTCTTCGGTTCTCATCTGGTGCTGATCTGGTACCTGAATTTCCTCGCCCCTGGTGACAGAAAACTTGAGTTTCTTTGGAGCCTCCACAGCGGAGTCAGGCCTCTTCTCTCCTGGAGACGTGCACTGAAGCTTGACTCCGCTGCTGCAGAAGCGGAAGGCTCCCTGTCGAGTGGCCACAGGGATCTGTGACTTGGCCTCGAGTTACTACGCAGGGCTCTCACACATGCCAGTATGCAAGGCTTCAGACCTCGGGCTGACAGTCGATGCAGTGCAGGGCAGTCAGGTTCTTATGAAGTGAAGGCGGTATTGAGAGTCTTGGGGAATGGTGGCAAGACCACTGATGCTCCTCCCAACTTTCCTTATGCCAATGTCTCCTATGGGGATGTGAGATGAGCGGTGGAACCCGTTCCCAAGAGAGCATTAAAGGGACCCTCATATGGAACTCAGCACGGGATAACAGGGCTCATTTTCATTCATGGCAGGACCCTCGGTGTTCCTCTCGAGTGGGGACGGGTTTGGTGAGGAACTTCTTTGGTCTCCCGAAGAAGGTGAATGACCGTTTTGAGGTTCAGGAGAGAAGGGATGATTTTCCCCGAGACACCACATCTGACAAGGTCCTCTCCTCGCTTGCAGGAGTGAATCTTGTTGGTTTTCTCAAGTTGTGGCTGGGTCCACTCGAATTACGACTGGGACCCCAGGGACTCGCTCCTGTGGCCTCAGGAGAGGCCAGTCTCTGTGCCATTTGCCAGGCGCCTCTGGGGATTCTCCCCAAACGTCTCATGGTACTCAGTATTCGACTTGTGCTCTGGCCGGAGCGTGAACATTATTCGACCAGACTGACCTAAGTCTTGGGGTACCGCTGAGGCCCCCACAGTGGAGACAGGCCTCATCTCGCCTGGACACGTGCATGGCTACTTGCCTGACCAGCTGCAGCAGCAGTGTCAGGCACCATGTCGTGCGGACACGGGGATCTGCGGCTTGGCCTCGAGGTCCAAAGTGCTGTCTCACCTGCCGGTGTGTCGGGGGTCGAGCCTCGGTGTGACAGTCAAGGCAGTGCAGGGCAGTCAGGTTCATCTGCAGTGGACAAGGCATTTGGGGGTTTTGTGAAATGGTGGCCCAACCCCTGATGCTCCTCCCGACTTTCTTGGTGCTAACACCTCCTCTTGGTATTCGAGGGAAGCCTCAGAAACCTTTCCCTAAGGAGCAGGAAATTTTAACATCATATCCAGCTTAGCAGGTGCAAACGGGGCTTTTCTTGAGTCGCAGTGCATCCCTTGGGGTTCCTCTAACGTTGAGATGCGTTGGTTGGGGAACTTCTTAGGTCACAGCGAGGAGGTGAAGGATACCTTCGAGATCCAAAAGGGAAGGGGTGATTTTCTCAGAGACGTTGCAGTAGATAAGGGCCTCAACCCGCTTGCAAGGGAGAAACTCCTGGTATTTCTCGAGTTGCGGCAGGGTTTCTCGAGTTACGATGTGGAGCCCACGGACCCGTCCTTTTGGCCTCAGGAGAGGCCAGTCTCTGTGCCAGTTGCCAGGAGACTCTGGGAATTCCTCCCCAATCGTCTCAGGTGCTCAGACCTCGACTTGTGCTGAGACGGGAGGTGGAGCTTTCCTCGTCCGTTCTGACCTAGGTCTTGGGGAACCCTTGAGGTCCCCCAGAGGAGACAGGCCTCGTCTCGCCTGGACATTTGCACTGCTACTTGCCTGATCAGCTGCAGCAGCAGTTTCTGCTCCATGTCGAGCGGACACAGGGATCTGTGTCTTGCCCTCGAGGTCTAAATTGCTGTCACACGTGCCAGTGCTTCGGGCGTCTAGCCTCAGTGTTACGGACAACGCAGTGCAGGACAGTCAGGTTCATCTGCAGTGGACAAAGCATTTGAGGGACGTGGAGAATATTGGCCCAATCCCAGATGCTCCTACCGACATTCCTAGTGTGAGCCCCTCCTCTTGGGATGCGAGGGAAGACACAGGAAACCCTAACCTAGGGAGGAGGCCTGGGCCCTTCATCTGGAGATTAGCAGGGGTAAATTAGGATCCTCTTAAGTCGCAGTGAGTCCCTTGAGGTTCCCTTCCCTCGCGTGAAGACGGGTGGGGCGGGGAAATTCAGGGATCACAGCAAGGGGCTGAAGGAGCCCTTCGAGGATCATGGCAGGACCCTCGGTGTTCCTCTCGAGTGGGGACGGGTTTGGTGAGGAACTTCTTTGGTCTCCCGAAGAAGGTGAATGACCGTTTTGAGGTTCAGGAGAGAAGGGATGATTTTCCCCGAGACACCACATCTGACAAGGTCCTCTCCTCGCTTGCAGGAGTGAATCTTGTTGGTTTTCTCAAGTTGTGGCTGGGTCCACTCGAATTACGACTGGGACCCCAGGGACTCGCTCCTGTGGCCTCAGGAGAGGCCAGTCTCTGTGCCATTTGCCAGGCGCCTCTGGGGATTCTCCCCAAACGTCTCATGGTACTCAGTATTCGACTTGTGCTCTGGCCGGAGCGTGAACATTATTCGACCAGACTGACCTAAGTCTTGGGGTACCGCTGAGGCCCCCACAGTGGAGACAGGCCTCATCTCGCCTGGACACGTGCATGGCTACTTGCCTGACCAGCTGCAGCAGCAGTGTCAGGCACCATGTCGTGCGGACACGGGGATCTGCGGCTTGGCCTCGAGGTCCAAAGTGCTGTCTCACCTGCCGGTGTGTCGGGGGTCGAGCCTCGGTGTGACAGTCAAGGCAGTGCAGGGCAGTCAGGTTCATCTGCAGTGGACAAGGCATTTGGGGGTTTTGTGAAATGGTGGCCCAACCCCTGATGCTCCTCCCGACTTTCTTGGTGCTAACACCTCCTCTTGGTATTCGAGGGAAGCCTCAGAAACCTTTCCCTAAGGAGCAGGAAATTTTAACATCATATCCAGCTTAGCAGGTGCAAACGGGGCTTTTCTTGAGTCGCAGTGCATCCCTTGGGGTTCCTCTAACGTTGAGATGCGTTGGTTGGGGAACTTCTTAGGTCACAGCGAGGAGGTGAAGGATACCTTCGAGATCCAAAAGGGAAGGGGTGATTTTCTCAGAGACGTTGCAGTAGATAAGGGCCTCAACCCGCTTGCAAGGGAGAAACTCCTGGTATTTCTCGAGTTGCGGCAGGGTTTCTCGAGTTACGATGTGGAGCCCACGGACCCGTCCTTTTGGCCTCAGGAGAGGCCAGTCTCTGTGCCAGTTGCCAGGAGACTCTGGGAATTCCTCCCCAATCGTCTCAGGTGCTCAGACCTCGACTTGTGCTGAGACGGGAGGTGGAGCTTTCCTCGTCCGTTCTGACCTAGGTCTTGGGGAACCCTTGAGGTCCCCCAGAGGAGACAGGCCTCGTCTCGCCTGGACATTTGCACTGCTACTTGCCTGATCAGCTGCAGCAGCAGTTTCTGCTCCATGTCGAGCGGACACAGGGATCTGTGTCTTGCCCTCGAGGTCTAAATTGCTGTCACACGTGCCAGTGCTTCGGGCGTCTAGCCTCAGTGTTACGGACAACGCAGTGCAGGACAGTCAGGTTCATCTGCAGTGGACAAAGCATTTGAGGGACGTGGAGAATATTGGCCCAATCCCAGATGCTCCTACCGACATTCCTAGTGTGAGCCCCTCCTCTTGGGATGCGAGGGAAGACACAGGAAACCCTAACCTAGGGAGGAGGCCTGGGCCCTTCATCTGGAGATTAGCAGGGGTAAATTAGGATCCTCTTAAGTCGCAGTGAGTCCCTTGAGGTTCCCTTCCCTCGCGTGAAGACGGGTGGGGCGGGGAAATTCAGGGATCACAGCAAGGGGCTGAAGGAGCCCTTCGAGGTCCAAGAGGGAAGGGGTGATTTCCAGAGACACCACAGTGGATAAGGGCCTCACCCCGCTTGCAAGGGAGAAGCTTCTGGTTTTTCTCGAATTACTGCCCGGTTTCTGGAGTTACGACTGGGAGCCCCTGGACCCGCCCCTTTGGCCTAAGGAGAGGCCATTCTGCGTGCCAGTTGCCATGCGCCTTTGGGGATTCCTCCCCAGTCATCGCTGGGACCTCAGTGGTCGTCTAGTGCTGAAACCGGTACCGGAGGTTTCCTCGCCCATGCTGACATAAAGTTTGTGGTTCCCATGAAGCACACACAGGGGATTCAGGCCTTGTCTCGCCTGGCGACGTGGACTGCTGCTTGCCTCGGCAGCTGCAGATCAGTGTAAGACTCACTGTAGTGTTGACACAGGGACCTATGACTTGACATACAGGTACTCCCTAGTGCTGTCACGCGTTCCAGTGTGTCAGGTTTTGAACCTCTTGGTGACAGTCGACGCAGTGCAGAGCAGTCAGGTTCATCTGGAGTAAACGAGGTATTTCGGGATCTTGGGGAATAGTGGCAAGTCACCTGATTCCCCTCTCGACTGTCCTGATGTGAGTATCTCCTGTTGGGATGCTAGGGGAATGCTGGGAATCCTTTCCCGACAGAGCAGCAACTGGAACCAAACCTCGAGCTCAGCAGGGGATAACGGGGCTCCATTTCATTCTAGGCGGAACCCCAGGTGTTCCTCTCGAGTGGGGACGGGTGTGGTGTGGAGCTTCTTGGGTCACAGAAAGAAGGTGAGTGAAACTTTGAGGTCTAAGAGAGAAGGGATGATTTCCCCAGAGACGCCACATCGCACAAGGCCCTCACCCCGATTGCAGGGGAAAATATTTTGGCATTTCACAACTTGTGGCAGGGTCCTCTCGAGCATGACGGGAACCCCAGGGACTTGCCCCTGTAGCCTCAAGATAGGCCAGTCTCCATGCCAGTTGCAATGGGCCACTGGGAAATCCTCTCCAATCGATTCAGGCTGCTCAGACCTCTACTGGTGCTGAGGCCGGAGCCTGAGCTTTCTTCGGCCGTCCTGACCTAGGTCTTGGGGTACCCCTGAGGCCCCCACAGAGGAGACAGGCCTCGTCTCACCTGGACACGTGCACGGCCACTTGGATGACTAGCTGCAGAAGCAGTTTCAGATCCATGTCTAGAGGACACAGGGATCTGTGGCTTGACCTCGAGGTCCAAAGCGCAGTCACACTTTCCAGTGCGTCGGGCTTCAAGCCTTGGGTGACATTCAAGGCAGTGCATGGCAGTCAGGTTCATCTGCTGTGGACAAGGCATTTGGTAGACTTTGGGAATGGTGTCCAAAACCCTGAAGTTCCTCTCAATATTCCTTTTGTGAGCACCTCCTCCTGGGATGTGAGGGAAGCCCCAGGAAACGTTTCCCTAAGGAACAGGTAAATGGACCATCCAATGGAGCTTAGCAGGGGCATACGGGTCTCCTCTTGAGTCGAAGGGGGTCCTTTGGTGATCCTTTCGTGTTCAGACTGGTGAGGCGGGGAACTTCTTGGGTCACAGCAGGGGGGTGAAGGATCCCGTCGAGATCAAGATGGAAGGGGTGATTTCCCCCAAAACGCCTCAGCGGGATAAGGGCCTCACACAGCTTGTAAGGGAGAAGCTTCTGGTTTTTCTCGACTTGAGGCCGGGTTTCTCGAGCTACGACTGGGTTCCCATAGACCCGCCCCTGTGGACTGAGGAGAGCCCAGTCTCCGTGTCACTTGCCATATGTCTTTGGGGATTCCTCCCCAGTCATCGCCAGGTCTTCGGTCCTCGTCTGGTGCTGATCAGGTACATGAATTTCCTCGCCCATGCTGACAGAAAACTTGGGTTTCCTTTGGAGCCTCCACAGCAGAGTCAGGCCTCTTCTCGCCTGGAGACGTGCACTGAAGTTTGACTCCGCTGCTGCAGCAGTGGAAGGCTCCCCGTCGAGTGGCCACTGGGATCTGTAACTTGGCCTCGAGGTACTACGCAGAGTTCTCACACGTGCCAGTGTGCAAGGCTCAAACCTCGGGGTGACAGTCGATGCAGTGCAGGGCAGTCAGGTTCTTACGGAGTGAAGGCGAAATTAGGAGTCTTGGGTAATGGTGGCAAGACCCGTGATGCTCCTCCCGACTGTCCTGGTGCCAGTGTCTCCTATGGGGTTGTTAGTTGAGCGGTGGGAGCACTTTCCCGACTGAGCAGGAAAGGGACCCTTATATGGAACTCATCACGGGATAACAGGGCTCATTTTCATTCATGGCGGGACCCTCGGTGTTCCTCACGAGTGGCAACGGTTTGGGTTGGGAACTTCTTGGGTCACCCCAAGAAGGTGAATGACCGTTTTGAAGTCCAAGAGATAAGGAGTGATTTCCCCCAAGACACCACATCAGTCAAGGTCCTCTCCTCGCTTACAGGTGAGAATTTGTGGTTTCTCTCAAGTTGTGGTGGGGTCCACTCGAGTTACGACTGGGACCCCAGGGACTCGCTCCTGTGGCCTCAGGCGAGGCCAGTCTCTGTGCCAGTTGCCAGGCGCCTCTGGGGATTCTCCCCAAACGTCTCATGGTACTTAGTCTTCGACTTGTGCTCTGGCCAGAGCCTGAGAATTACTCGACGGAACTGACCTAGGTCTTGGGGTACCGCTGAGGACCCCACAGAGGAGTCAGGCATCGTCTCGCCTTGACACGTGCATGGCTACTTGCGTGACAACTGCAGCAGCAGTGTCAGGCACCATGTCGTGCAGACACAGGGATCTGTGATTTGCCCTCGAGGTCCAAAGTGCTGTCACACCTGCCGGTGTGTCGGTTGTCGAGCCTCGGTGAGACAGTCAAGGCAGTGCAGGGCAGTCAGGTTCATCTGCAGAGGACAAGGCATTTGTGGGCCTTGTGAACTAGTGGCCCAACCTCTGATGCTCTTCCCGACTTTCTAGGTGCTAGCACCTCCTCTTGACATGCGTGGGAAGCCCCAGGAAACCTTTCCCTAAGGAGTAGGAAATGTGAACATCATATGGAGCTTAGCAGGTGCAAACGGGGCTCCTCTTGAGTAGCAGCGCGTCCCTTGGAGTTCCTCTCTCGTTGAAACGTGTGGGGTGGAGAATTTCTTAGGTCACAGCGAAGGGGTG
Source organism: Nanger granti (assembly GCA_006408635.1). Classification (NCBI taxonomy): domain Eukaryota; kingdom Metazoa; phylum Chordata; class Mammalia; order Artiodactyla; family Bovidae; genus Nanger; species Nanger granti. The sequence goes on from SJYD01055687.1 coordinate 24,821, forward strand.
AAAGATACCTTCGAGATCCAATATGGAAGGGGTGATTTTTCGTGAGACGCGGCAGTGGATAAGGGCCTCAATGCGCTTGCAAGGGAGAAGCTTCAGGTTTTTCTCGAGTTGCGACGGCGTTTCTCGAGTTAAGATGGGGAGCCCACGGACCCGCCCCTTTGGCCTCAAGAGAGGCCAGTCTCGGTGCCAGTTGCCAGGAGCCTCTGGGGATTCCTCCCCAATCGTCTCAGGGTGCTCAGACCTCGACTTATGCTGAGACGGGAGCTTGAGCTTTCCTCGTCCATTCTGACCTAGGTTTGGGGAACCCTTGAGGTGCCCCAGAGGAGACAGGCCTCGTCTCGCCTGGACATTTGCACTGATACTTGTCTGATCAGCTGCAGCAGCAGTTTCAGCTCCATATTGAGCGGACACAGGGATCTGTGGCTTGCCCTTGAGGTCCAAAGTGCTGTCACACGTGCCAGGTCGTTGGGCGTCTTGCCTGGATGTGACAGACAAGGCAGTGCAAGGCAATCAGGTTCATCTGCAGTGGACAAAGCATTTGAGGGTCTTGGAGAATGTTTGCCCAGTACCAGATGCTCATACCGACATTCCTAGTGCTTACACCTCCTCTTGGGATGCGAGGGAAGACACAGGAAACCTTAACCTAAGGAGGAGGAAATGGGCCCGTCATCTGGAGATTAGCAGGAGTAAACGGGGATCTTCTTGAGTCGCAGTGAGTCCCTTGGCAGTCCTCTCGCGTGCAAATGGATGGGGCGGGGAACTTCAGGGTTCACAGCAAGGGGCAGAAGGAGGCCATCGAGGTCCAAGAGGGAAGGGGTGATTTCACCAGAGACACCACAGTGGATAAGGTCCTCACCCCGCTTGCAAGGGAGAAGCTTCTGGTTTTCTCGAGTTACTGCCTGGTTTCTGGAGTTACCACGGGGAGCCCATGGACCCGCCCCTTTGGCCTCAGGAGAGACCATTCTCCGTGCCAGTTGCCTTGCACCTTTGGGGATTACTCTCCAGTCATCGTCGGGTCTTCAGTGGTCGTCTGGTGCTGAAGCCGGTACCCGAGGTTTCATGGCCCATGCTGACGTAAATTTTGTGGTTCCTATGGAGCACACACAGGGGAGTCAGGCCTCGTCTCGCCTGGAGACGTGCACTCCCGCTTGCCTCTGCAGCTGCACAGCAGTGTAAGACTCCCTGGTGTGTTGACAGAAGGATCTATGAATTGACATACAGGTACTCCCTTGTGCTGTCACGCGTGCCAGTGTGTCAGCATCGAACCTCTTGGTGACAGTTGACGCAGTGCAGAGCAGTCAGGTTCATCTGCAGTAAACGAGGTATTTCAGGATCTTGGGGAATAGTGGCATGTCACCTGATTCCCCTCTCGACTGTCCTGGTGATAGTGTCTCCTGTTGGGATGTGAGGGGAATGCTGGCAATCCTTTCCCGACAGAGCAGGTATTGGAACCAAATCTGGAGCTCCGCAGGGGATAACAGGGCTCCATTTCATTCTTGGCGGGAACCCAGGTATTCCTCTCGAGTGGGGTCGCGTGTGGCTTGGAACTTCTTGAGTCACAGGAAGAAGGTGAGTGAAACTTTGAGGTCCAAGAGAGAAGGGGTGATTTCCCCAGAGACGCCACAGCGCACAAGGTCCTCACCCCAATTGCAGGGGAAAATATTTTGGCATTTCACAACTTGTGGCGGGATCCTCTCGAGTTACGATGGGGACCCCATGGACTCGCCCCTGTGGCCTCAAGAGAGGCCAGTCTCCATGCCAGTTGCAAGGGGCCTCTGGGAAATCCTCTCCAATCGTCTCAGGGTACTCAGACCTCGACTGGTACTGAGACCGGAGCCTGAGCTTTCCTCGACCGTCTTGACATAGGACTTGGGGTACCCCTGAGGCCCCCACAGAGGAGACAGGCCTCGTCTCGCCTAGACACGTGCACGGCCACTTGCATGACTAGCTGGAGCAGCATTGTCAGGCTTCAATTCAGGCGGTCATAGAGATCTGTGTCTTGACTCCTGGTCCAACCTAGGACTGTCACACGTGCCAGTGTGTCGGGCTTCGTGCCTCGAGGTGAGAGTCAAGGCAGTGCTGGGCAGTCAGGTTCATCTGCAGTGGACAAGGCATTTGGGGGTCTTTGAGAAGGGTGTCCAAATCCCCGATGCTCCTCCCGACTTTCCTGGTACGAGCAGCTTCTCTTGAGATGTGAGGGAAGCCCCAGGAAACCTTTCCCTAAGGAACAAGAAACAGGACCATCCTATGGAGCTTAGCAGGGGCAAACGGGTCTCCTCTTGAGTCGCAGTGGGTCCATTGTTGTTCCTCTCGTGTTCAGACTGGTGAGGCGGGGAACTTCTTGGGTCACAGCAGGGGGGTGAAGGATCCCGTCGAGATAAAGATGGAAGGGATGATTTCCCCCAAAACGTCTCAGCGGATAAGGGCCTCACATAGCTTGTAAGGGAGAAGCTTCTGGTTTTTCTCGAGTTGCGGCCGGGTTTCTCGAGCTACGACTGGGTTCCCATAGACCCGCCCCTGTGGACTGAGGAGAGCCCAGTCTCCGTGTCAGTTGCCATATATCTTTGGGGATTCCTCCCCAGTCATCACCAGGACTTCTTTCCTCGTCTGGTGCTGATCTGGTACCTGAATTTCCTAGCCCATGCTGACAGAAAACTTGGGTTTCCTTCGGAGCCTCCACAGCGGAATTAGGCCTCTTCTCTCCTGGAGAAGTGCACGGACGCTTGACTCCGCTGCTGCAGCAGTGGCAGTCTCCCCGTCGAGTGGCCACAGGGATCTGTGACTTATCCTCGAGGTACTACGCAGGGCTCACACACGTGCCAGTGTGCAAGGCTTCAAACCTCGGGGTGACAGTCGATGCAGTGCAGGGCAGTCAGGTTCTTATGGAGTCAAAGCGGTATTGGGGGTCTTGGGGAATGGTGGCAAGACCCCTGATGCTCCTCCCGACTGTCCTGGTGCCACTGTCTCCTATGGGGATGTGAGATGAGCTGTGGGAACCCTTTCCCGACAGAGCAGGAAAGGGACCCTCATATGGAACTCAGCACCGGGTAACAGGGCTCATTTTCATTCATGGTGTTACCCTCGGTGTTCCTCTCGAGTGGATACGGGTGTGGTGGGGAACTTCTTGTGTCACCCCAAGAAGGTGAATGCCGTTTTGAGGTCCAAGATAGAAGGGGTGATTTCCCCCGAGACAACACATCACACAAGGTCCTCTCCTCGCTTGCAGTCGAGAATCTTGTATTTTTTCACAAGTTGTGGCGGGGTCCACTCGAGTTACGCCTGGGACCCCAGGTAGTCTCCTCCTGTGGCCTCAGGAGAGGCCAGTCTATGTGCCATTTTCAGGCGCCTCTAGAGATTTTCCCCAAACGTCTCATGGTACTCAGGCTTCGAACTGTGCTCTGGCCGGAGCCTGAACATTACTTGAGAGTCCTGACCTAGGTCTTGGGGTACCACTGAGGCCCCCACAGAGAAGACAGGCCTCGTCTCGCCTGGACATGTGCATGGCTACTTGCCTGACCAGCTGCAGCAGCAGTGCAAGGCACCATGTCGTGCGGACACAGGGATGTATGGTTTGCCCTCGAGGTCCAAAGTGCTGTTCCACCTGCCAATGTGTTGGAGGTCGAGCTTCGGTGTGACAGTCAAGGCAGTGCAGGGCAGTCAGTTTGATTTGCAGAAGACAAGGCATTTGGGGGTCTTGTGAAATGGTGGCCGAAACCCTGATGCTCCTCTCTACTTTCTTGTTGCTAGCACCTCCTCTTGGCTTGCGAGGGAAGCCCCAGGAAACCTTTCCCTAAGCAGCAGGACATGTGAACATCATATGGAGCTTAGCAGGTGCAAACGGGGCTCCTCTAGAGTCGCAGCGCGTCCCTTGGGGTTCCTCTCACGTTGAGACGGGTGGGGCGGAGAACATCTTGGGTCACAGCGAGGGGGTGAAGGATACCTTCGAGATCCAATAGGGAAGCCGTGATTTCCCCTGAGACGCTGCAGTGGATAAGGGCCTCAACCCGCTTTGAAGGGAGAAGCTTCAGGTTTTTCTCGAGTTGCGACAGGGTTTCTCGAGTTACGATTTGGAGCCCATGGACCCGCCCCTTTGGCCTCAGGAGAGGCCAGTCTCGGTGCCAGTTGCCAGGAGCCTCTGGGGATTCCTCCCCAACCGTCTCAGGGTGCTCAGACCTTGACTTTTGCTGAGACGGGAGCTTGAGCTTTCCTCGTCCATTTTGACCTAGGTCTTGGGGAACCGTTGAGGTCCCCCAGAGGAGACAGGCCTCGTCAGCAGTTTCAGCTCCATGTCGAGCGAACACAGGGATCTGTGGCTTGCCCTCGAGGTCCAAATTGCTGTCATACGTGCCAGTGCGTTGGGCGTCTAGCCTCGGTGTGACAGACAAGGCAGCGCAGGGCAGTCAGGTTCATCTGCAGTGGACAAAGCATTGGAGGGTCTTGGAGAATGCTGGCCCAATCCCAGATGCTCCTACCAACATTCCTAGTGCGAGCACCTCCTCTACGGATGCGAGGGAAGACACAGGAAACCTTAAGCTAAGGAGGAGGAAATGGGCCCGTCATCTGGAGATTTGCAGGGGTAAACGGGGATCCTCTTGAGTCGCAGTGAGTCCCTTGGGGTTCCTCTCGCGTGGAGACGGGTGAGGCGAGGAACTTCAGGGTTCACAGCAAGGGGGTTAAAGAGCCCTTCGAGTTCCAAGAGGGAAGGGGTGATTTCCCCAGAGACATAAGAGTGGATAAAGGCCTCACCCCGCTTGCGAGGGAGAAGCTTGTGGTTTTTCTCAGGTTGCGGTTGGGTTCCTCGAGTTACGACTGGGAGCACATAGACCCGCCCTGTGGACTCAGGAGAGCCCAGTCTCCGTGTCAGTTGTCATACGTCTTTGGGGATTCCTCTCCAGTCATCGCCAGTTCTTCGGTCTTCGTCTGGTGCTGATCTGGTACCTGAATTTCCTCGCCCATGGTGAAAAAATACTTGAGTTTCCTTTGGAGACTCCACAGCAGAGTGAGGCCACTACTAGCCTGGAGACGTGTACTGAAGCTTGACTCCGCTGCTACAGCAGTGGAAGACTCCCCGTCGAGTGGCCACAGGGATCTGTGAATTGGCCTCGAGGTACTACGCAGGGCTCTCACACGTGTCAGGGTGCAAAGCTTCAAACCTCAGGGTGACAGTCGATGCAGTGCAGGGCAGTCAGGTTCTTATGGAGTGAAGGCGGTATTGGGGGTCTTGGGGAATGGTGGCAAGACCCCTGATGCTCCTCCCGACTGTCCTGGTGACAGTATCTCCTATGGGGATGTGAGATGAGCGGTGGGAACCCTTTCCCGACAGAGCAGGAAAGGGACCCTCATATGGAACTCAGCACGATATAACAGGGCTCATTTTCATTCATGGTGTGGCCCTCAGTGTTCCTCTCGAGTAGGGACGAGTTGGGTGGGGAACTTCTTGAGTCTACCCAAGAAGGTGAATGATTGTTTTGAGGTCCAAGAGAGAAGGGGTGGTTTCCCCGAAACGCCACATCAGACAAGGTCCTCTCCTCGCTTGCAGGCGAGAATCTTGTGATTTTTCTCAAGTTTTGGTCGGGTCCACTCGAGTTACGACGGGGACACCAGGGACTCGCTCCTGTGGCCTCAGGAGATGCCAGTCTCTGTGCCAGTTGCCAGGCGTTTCTGGGGATTCTCCCCAAACGTCTCATGGTACAAAGTCTGCGACTTGTGCCCTGGCCGGAGCCTGAGAATTACTCAACCGTCCGGACCTAGGTCTTGGGGTACCGCTGAGGCCCCCACAGAGGAGACAGGCCTCGTCTCACCTGGACACGTGCATGGATACTTGCCTGACCAGCTTCAGCTGCAGTGTCAGGCCCCATGTCGTGCGGACACAGGAATCTGTGGCTTGCCCTCTACGTCCAAAGTGCTGTCACACCTGCCAGTGTGGCGGGGGTCGAGCATTGGTGTGACAGTCAAGGCAGTGAATGGCTGTCAGGTTCATCTGCAGATGACAAGGCATTTGGAGGTCTTGTGAAATGGTGGTCCAAACCCTAATGCTCTTCCCGACTTTCTTGGTGCTAGCACCTCCTCTTGGCATGCGAGGGAAGCCCCAGGAAACCTTTCCCTACGGAGCAGGAAATGTGAACATCATATGAAGCTTTGCAGGTGCAAACGGGGCTCCTCTTGAGTCGCAGCGCGTCCGTTAGTGTTCCTCTCACGTTGATACGGGTGGGTCGGGATCTTCTTAGGTCACAGCCCTGGGGTGAAGGATACCTTCGAGATCCAATAGGAAAGGGGTGATTTCCCCTGAGACGCTGCAGTGGATAACGTCCTCAACGCGCTAACAAGGGAGAAGCTTCAGGTTTTTCTTGAGTTACGGCGGGGTTTCTCTAGTTATGATGGGTAGCCCACGGACCCGCCCCTTTGGCCTCAAGAGAGGCCAGTCTCCGTGCCAGTTGCCATGAGCCTCTGGGGATTCCTCCCCAATGGTCTCAGGGTGCTCAGACCTCAACTTGTGCTGAGACGGGAGCTTGAGCTTTCCTCGTCCGTTCTAACCTAGGTCTTGGGGAACCCTTGAGGTCCCCCAGAGGACACAGGCCTCGTCTCGCCTGGACATTTGCACTGCTACTTGCCTGACCAGCTGCAGAAGCAGTTTCAGCTCAATGTCGAGTGGACACAGGGATCTGTGGCTTGCCCTCGAGGTCCAAATTTCTGTCACACGTGCCAGTGCATGGGGCGTCTTGCCTCGGAGTGACAGACAAGGCAGTGCAGGGCATTCAGGTTCATCTGCAGTGGACAAAGCATTGGAAGGTCTTGGAGAATGTTGGCCCAATCCCAGATGCTCCTACCGACATTCCTAGTGCGAGCACCTCCTCTTGGGATGCGAGGGAAGACACAGGAAACCTTAACCTAAGGAGGAGGAAATGGGCCCGTCATCTGATGGTTAGCAGGGGTAAACGGGGATCCTCTTGAGTCGCAGTGAGTCCCTTGGGGTTCCTCTCGCGTGGAGACGGGTGGGGCGGGGAACTTCAGGGTTCATAGCAAGGGGCTTAAGGAGCCCTTCGAGGTCCAATAGGGAATGGGTGATTTCCCCAGAGACACCACAGTGAATAGAGGCCTCACCCCGCTTGCAAGGGAGAAGCTTCTGGTTTCTCTCGAGTTACTGCCTGGTTTCTGGAGTTGCGACGGCGAGCCCATGGACCATCGCCTTTGGCCTCAGGAGAGGCCATTCTCTGTGCCAGTTGCCATGCGCCTTTCGGGGATTCCTCCCCAGTCATCGCCGGGTCCTCAGTGGTCGTCTGGTGCTGAAACCGGTACCCGAGATTTCCTCGCCCATGCTGACATAAATTTTGTGGTTCCCTTGTAGGACACACAGGGGAGTCAGGCCTCGTCTCGCCTGGGGACGTGCACTTCCGCTTGCCTCCTAAGCTGCACAGCAGTGTAACACTCCCTGTTGTGTTGACACAGGGATCTATGACTTGACATATAGGTACTCCCTAGTGCTGTCACGCGTGCCAGTGTGTCAGGCTTCGAATCTCTTGGTGACAGTCGACGCAGTGCAGGGCAGTCAGGTTCATCTGGGGTAAACGAGGTATTTAGGGATTTTGGGGGATAGTGGCAAGTCACCTGATTCCCCTCTCGACTGTCCTGGTGTGAGTGTCTCCTGTTGGGATGTGAGAGGAATGCTGTGAATCCTTTCCCGGCAGAGCAGGAATGGGAGCCAGTTCTGGAGCTCCGCAGGGGATAACGGGGCTCCATTTCATTCTAGGCGTGACCCCAGGTGTTCCTCTCGAGTGGCAACGGGAGTGGCGTGGAACTTCTTGGGTCTCAGCAAAAAGGTGAGTGAAACTTTGAGGTCCAAGAGAGAAGGGATGATTTCCCCAGAGATGCCACAGCGGGCAAGGTCCTCACCCCGACTGCAGGGGAAAATATTTTGGCATTTTACAACATGTTGCGGGGTTCTCTCAAGTTATGACGGGGACTCCAGGGATTCCCCTGAGGCTCCCACAGAGGAGACAGGCTTCGTCTTTCCTGGACACGTGCACAGCTACTTGCCTGACCAGCTGCAGCAGCAGTGTAAGGCTCCATGTCGAGCGGACAGAGGGATCTGAGGCTAGCTCTCGACGTCCAAGGTTTTGTCACACCTGCCAATGTGTCGTGCGTCGAGGCTCGGGTTTATAGGCAAGGCAGTGCGGGACTTTCAAGTTCATCTGCAGTGGACAAGGCATTTGGGCCTCTTGGTGAATGGTGGCCGAAACCCTGATGCTCCCCCCAACTTTCCTGTTCCGAGCACCTCCTCTTGGTATTCGAGCAAAACTCCAGGGAACGTTTACTCTAGAAGCAGGAAAGGGGACGATGATCTGGAGCATAGCCAAGGCAAACATGACTCCGTTGAGTCGCAGCGGATACCTTGTTGTTCCTCTAGAGTTGAGACCGGTATGGTGGGGAAATCTCTGGGTCCTAGCAAGGAGGTGAAAGTGCCATTCGAGGTCCAAGATGGAAGGAGTGATTTCCCCAGAGATGCCCCAGTGCATAAGGACCTTACCCCACTTGCAAGGGAGAAGCTTCTGATATTTCTCAAGATGTGGCGGAGTTTCTCGAGTTACGATGGGGAGCCCATAGACCCGCCCCTGTGGCCTCAGGATAGGCCATTCTTCTTGCCAGTTGCAATACGTCTTTGGGGATTCCTCCCCAGTCATCGTCGGGTCCTCAGTCCTCCTCTAGTGCTGAAGCTGGTACCTGAGCTTACCTTGCCCATGCTGACATAAATCTTGGGGTTCCTATGGAGCCCCCACGGGAAAGTCAGGCCTCGTCTACCATGGAGACGTACACTTGCGCTTGCCTCTGCATTGCAGCAGCTGTGAAAGGCTCCCCGTCGAGTGGACACAGGGATCTGTGACTTGACCTCGAGGTACCATCCGGGACTGTCACACGTGCCAGTGTGTCAGGCTTCGAGCCTCGGGGTGACAGTCGACCCAGTGCAGGGAAGTCAGGTTCATCAGGAGTGAACGAGGTATTTGGGGGTCCTGAGGAATGGTGGCAAGACCCCTAATGCTGCTCCCGACAGACCTGGATCTAGTGTCTCCTGTTGGGATGTGAGGGAAGTGCTGGGAACCCTTTCCCGACAGAGCAGGAAAGGGACCCTCATTTGGAGCTCAGCAGGGATACAGGGGCTCCTTTCCATTCATGGCAGGACCCTCGGTGTTCCCCTTGAGTGAGGACAGGCGGTGAGAGAAACTTCTTCGGTCACAGCAAGAAGGTGAACGACACTCTGGAGGTCCAAGAGGGAAGTGGTTCTTTCCCCGAGACGCCACAGCAGACGAGGTCCTCACCACACTTGCAGGGGAGAATCTTTTGTTTTTTCTCAGGTTGTGGTGGGGTTCTTTCGTGTTTCAAAGGGGAACCCAGGGACTCGCCCCTGTGCATTCAGGATTGGACAGTCTCCGTGCCAGTTACCAGGCGCCTCTGGGGATTCTTCCCTAATCGTCTCGGTGCTCCGTCCTCTACTTTTGCTGAGGCCGGAGCCTGAGCTTTCCTCGACCATCCTGACCTAGGTCTTGGTGTACCCCTGAGGGCCCTACATAGGAGACAGTCCTCGTCCCGCCTGGACACTTGCATGGCTACTTGCCTTTCCAGCTGCAGCAGTAATGTCAGGCTCCATGTCGAGTGGACACAGGGATCTGTGGCTTGCTCTTGAGGCCCAAAGTGATGTCACACGTGCAGGTGTCTCGGGGGTGGAACCTCGGGGTGACAGTCAAGGCAGTGCAGGGTAGACAGGTTCATCTGCAGTGGGAAAGGCATTTGGGGGTCTTGGAGAATGGTGTCTGAACCTCAGATGCTCCTCCTGACTTTCCTACTGTGACCGCCTCCTTTTGGGATGTGACGGAAGCCCCAGGACACCTTAGACTAAGCAGCAGGAAAAGGGACTATCATCTGGAGCTTAGCAGGGGCAAACTGGGCTCCTCTTGATTCGCAGCGGGTCCATTGGGGTTCCTCTTGGTGGGACGGTTGTGGCCGGGAACTCCTTGTGTCACGGCAACGGAGTAAAGGAGATCTTCGAGGTCCAAGAGGGAAGGGGTGATTTCCCAGGAGACGCCTGATCAGATAAGGGCCTCACCCCGCTTGCAAGGGAGAAGCTTCTGGTGTTTCTCGAGTTGTGTTGGGGTTTCTAGAGTTACGACGGGGAGCCCAGGGATGAGCCCCTGTGGCCTCAGGAGAGTACAGTCTCTGTGCGAGTTGCTAGTCACCTCTGGGGATTCCTCTCCAACCGTCTCTGGGTGCCCTGTCCTCGACTTGTGCTGAGGCCAGTGCCTGAACTTCCCTCAACCGTTCTGACCTAGGTCTTGGGGTTCCCCTAAGGCTCCCACAGAGGAGACAGGCTTCGTTTCACCTGGACTCGTGCACGGTACTTGACTGACCAGCTGCAGCTGCAGCGTCCAGGTCCATGTCGAGCAGACAGAAGGATCTGTGGCTTGCTCTCTAGGTCCAAAGTGCTGTCACACGTGCCAGTGTGTCGTGCGTCGAGGCTCGGGGTGACAGTCAAGGCAGTGCGGGTCTGTCAAGTTCATTTGAAGTGGACAAGGCATTTGGGGGTCTTGGTGAATGATGGCCCAACCCCTGATGCTCCTCCAGACTTTCCTGTTTTGAACACCTCCTCTTGGTATTCGAGCAAAGCTCCAGGGAATCTTTCTGTAAGGGGTAGTAAAAGGGACGACCATCTGGAGCTTAACAGGGGCAACCAGTGCTCTGTTGAGTCGCAGTGGATCCCTTGTTGTTCCTCTGGAATTGAGACCGGTAGGGCGGGGAAATTCCTGGGTCACAGCAAGGGGGGGAAAGACCCTTTTGAGGTCCAAGAGGGAAGGAGAGATTTCCGCAGAGATGCCAAAGTGGATAAGGACCTCACCCCGCTTGCAAGGGAGAAGCTTCTGGTATTTTTCGAGTTGCGGCAGGGTTTCTCGAGTTACGAGGAGGAGCCCATGGACCCGCCCCTGTGGCCTCAGGAGAGCCCAGTCTTCTTGCCAGTTGCCATGCGCCTTTGAGGATTCCTCCCCAGTCATCGCCGAGTCCTCAGTCCTCGTCTGGTGCTTAAGCTGGTACCTGAGCTTTCCTCGCCCATGCTGACATAAATCTAGGGGTTCCCATGGAGCCCCCACAAGAAAGTCAGGCCTCGTCTTGCCTGGAGATGTACACTTGCGCTTGCCTCTGCAGCTGCAGCAGCTTTGAAAGGCTCACCGTCGAGTGGACGCAGGGATCTGTGATTTGAACTCGAGGTACTACTCAGGTCTGTCACACGTGCCAGTGTGTCAGGCTTCGAGCCTCGGGGTGACAGTGGAACCAGTGCAGGGCAGTCACGTTCTTCTGGAGTGAACGAGGTATTTGTGGGTCTTGTGGAATTGTTGCAAGACCCCTGATGCTGCTCCGACACTCCTGGTTCGAGTGTCTCCTGTTGGGATGTGAGGGAAGTGCTGCGAACCCTTTCCCGACAGAGCAGGAAAGGGGCTCTCATCTGGAGCTCATCAGGGATACTGGGGCTCCTTTACATTCATAGTGGGACCGTCGATGTACCCCTCGAGAGAGGATGGGCAGCACGAGAAACTTCTTGGGTCACAGCAAGAAGGTGAATGACACTTTGGAAGTCCAACAGAGAAGAGATTCTTTCCCCCGAGATGCCACAGCAGACGAGGTCCTCACCCCACTTGCAGGGGAGGATCTTTTGGTTTTTCTCAAGTTGTGGCGGGGTCCTCACTAGTTACAACGGGTAACCCAGGGACTCCACCCTGTGCACTCAGGATTGGACAGTCTCTGTGCCAGTTGCCAGGGGCCTCTGGGGATTCTTCCCTAATCGTCTCAGTGCTCAGTCCTCGACTTTTGCTGAGGCCGGAGCCTGAGATTTCCTCGACCGTCCTGACCTAGCTCTTGGTGTATCCCTGAGGGCCCCGCAGTGAAGACAGGCCTCATCTCGCCTGGACACGTGCACGGTTACTTGCCTGACCAGCTGCAGCAGCAGTGTCAGGCTCCATGTCGAGCAGACACAGGAATCTGTGGCTGGCCCTTGATGCCCAAAGTGCTGTCACACGTGCAGGTGTTTCGGGTGTCGAGCCTCGGGGTGACAGTCAAGGCAGTGCAGGGCAGACAGGTTCATCTGCAGTGGACAAGGCATTTGGGGGTCTTGGAGAATGGTGACCTAACCCAAGGTGCTCCTCCCTACTTTACTACTGCGAGCACTTCCTTTTGGGGTAAGACAGAAGCCCCAGGACATGTTATACTAAGGAGCAGGAAAAGGGAATATCATCTAGAGCTTAGCAGGAGCAAGCTGGGCTCCTCTTGAGTCCCAGCGTGTCCATTGGGATTCTTCTTGGGTGCGACGGTTGTGGCCGCGAACTCCTTGTGTCACATCAAGGAAATGAAGGAGCCCTTCGAGGTCCAAGCGGCAAGAGGTGAATTCCCACGAGACGCTGGATCAGATAAGGGCCTCAACCCGCTTGCAAGGCAGAAGCTTCTGGTGTTTCTCGAGTTGCGGCAGGGTTTCTTGCGTTAAGACAGGGAGTCCAGGGGCGCGCCCCTGTGGCCTCAGGAGAGGACAGTCTCCGTGCCAGTTGCCAGTCACCTCTGGGGATTCCTCTCCAATCGTCTCTAGGTTCCCTGTCGTCGACTTGTGCTGAGGCCAGTGCCTGAGCTTCCCTCGACCGTCCTGACCTAGGTCTTGGGGTTCCCCTGAGGCTCCCACAGAGGAGATAGGCTGCATCTCACCTGGACACCTGCACGGCTACTTGCCTGACCAGCTGCAGCAGCAGGGTCAGGCTCCATGTCGAGCGGACAGAGGGATCTGTGGCTTCCTATTGAGGTCCAAAGTGCTGTCACACGTGCCAGTGTGTCCTGCGTTGAGCCTAGCAGTGACAGTCAAGGCAGTGCGGGGCTGTCAAGTTCATCTGCAGTGGACAAGGCATTTGAGGGTCTTGGCGAATGATCACTGAATCCCTGATGGTCCTCCCGACTTTCCTGTTGCGAGCACTTTCTCTTGGTATTCGAGCAAAGCTCCAGGGAACCTTTCCATAAGGGGCAGGAAAAGGGAGGGTCATCTGGAGCTTAGCAGGGGCAAACAGGGCTCTGTTGAGTCACAGCGGATCCCTTGTAGTTCCTCTCGAGTTGAGACGAGTAGGGCGGGGAAATTCCTGGGTCACAGCAAGGGGCGGGGAAGAGCACTTCGAGGTCCAAGAGGGAAGGAGTGATTTCCCCAGAAATGCCAAAGTGGATAAGGGTCTCACCCCGCTTGCAAGAGAGAAGCTTCTGGTATTTTTCGAGTTGAGGCGGAGTTTCTAGAGTTACGACGGTGAGCCCATGGACCCGCCCCTGTGGCCTCAGGAGAGCCCAGTCTTCTTGCCAGTTGCCGTGCGCCTTTGGGGATTCCTCCCCAGTCATCGCTGAGTCCTCAGTCCTCGTCTGGTGCTGAAGCTGGTACCTGAGCTATCCTCGCCCATGCTGACATAAATCTTGGGGTTCCCATGGAGCCCCCACAGGAAAGTCAGGCCTCGTCTTGCCTGGAGACGTACACTTGCGCTTGCCTCTTCAGCTGCAGCAGCTGTGAAAGGCTCCCCGTCGTGTGGACAGAGGGATCTGTGACTTGACCTCTAGGTACCACCCGGGTCTGTCACACGTGCCAGTGTGTCAGCCTTCGAGCCTCGGCGTGACAGTCGACCCAGTGCAGGGCAGTCAGGTTCATCTGGAGTGAAAGAGGTATTTGTGGGTCTTGGGAAATGGTGGGAAGACCCCTGATGCTGCTCGGGACAATCCTGATTTGAGTGTCTCCTGTTAGGGTGTGAGGGAAGTGCTGGGAACCTTTTCCCGACAGAGCAGGAAAGGGACCCTCATCTGGAGCTCATCAGGGATACTGGGGCTCCTTTATATTCATTGCAGGACCCTCGGTGTTCCCCTCGAGTGAGGACGGGCAGCGGGAAAACCTTCTTCGGTCACAGCAAGAAGGTGAATGACACTATGGAGGTCCAAGAGAGAAGAGGTTCTTTCCCCCGAGACACCACAGCAGACGAGGTCCTCACCCCGCTTGCATGGGAGCATCTTTTGGTTTTTCTCAAGTTGTGGCGGGGTCCTCTCGAGTAAAAACGGGGAACCCAGAGACTCGCCCCTGTGCACTCAGGATTGGACAGTCACTCTGCCAGTTGCCAGCCGCCTCTGGGGAAACTTCCTTATTGGCTCGGTGCTCAGTCCTCGACTTTTACTGAGGCTGGAGCCTGCGCTTTCCTCCATCGTCCTGACTTAGGTCTTGGTGTACCCCTGAAGGCCCCTCAGGGGAGACAGTCCTCGTCTCGCCTGGACACGTGCACCGCTACTTGCCTGACCAGCTGCAACAGCAGTGTCAGGTTCCATGTCGAGCGGACACAGGGATCTGTGGCTTGGCCTCGAGGCCCAAAGTGCTGTCACACGTGTATGTGTTTCTGGTGTCGAGCTTCGGGGTGACAGTCAAGGCAGTGCTGGGCAGACAGGTTCATTTGCAGTTGGCAAGGCATTTGGGCATCTTGGAGAATGTTGACTGGAAACCTCATGCTCCTCCCAACTCTCCTGGTGCGAGCACCTCCACTTGGGATGCGAGTGAAGTGCCGGGAGTCCTTTCCCGAAGGAGAAGGGAAAGGGACCCTCTTTTGGAGCTGAGCAGGGGAAAATGGGGCTCCCCTTGAGTCGCGGTGGGACCAGCGGGGTTCCTATCGAGTGGAGAAGGTTGTGGTGGAGAACTTCTTTTGTCACTGCAAGAGTGTGAAGGAGACTTTCGAGGTTTAAGAGGGAAGTGGTGATTTCCCCAGTGATGCCACAGTGGACAAAAGCCTCACCCCGCTTTACGGGGAGAAGCTTCTGGTTATTCTCGAGGTATGCAGCGGTCTTCTCGAGTTACAACAGCGACCCCACGGATCCGCCCTTGTGGCCTCAGGACAGACAAGTCTCCGTGCCAGTTGACAGGCGCCGATGGGGATTTCTCCCCAGTCGTCGCTGGGTCCTCAGTCCTCGTCTCGTGCTGAGGCCGTAGCCTGAGCTTTCCTCTCCCATGCTGACATAGTTCTTGTCATTACCCTGGACACCACATGGGGAGTGAGTCCTCGTCGCGCTTGGAGACATGCATGAAAACTTTCCATCCCAGCTGCAGCATCAGAATCAGGCTCCTTGTCGAGCGGACACAGGGATCTATGGCTTGCCCTCGAGGTACACCTGGGTTGTCACACGTGCGTGCCATGTGTTGGGCTTCGAGCTTTGGGGTGAAAGTCGAGGCAGTGCAGGGCATTCAGGTACATCTGGAGTGACTAGGCATTTGGGGTTCTTAGGGAATGTTGGCCCGAACCCTGATGCTCCTCCTGACTCTCCTGGTGGGAGCGCCTCCTCTAGTGCCATGTGTTGGGCTTCGAGCTTTGGGGTGAAAGTCGAGGCAGTGCAGGGCATTCAGGTACATCTGGAGTGACTAGGCATTTGGGGTTCTTAGGGAATGTTGGCCCGAACCCTGATGCTCCTCCTGACTCTCCTGGTGGGAGCGCCTCCTCTTGGGATGTGAGAGGAGTACTGGGAATCCTTTCCCGACAGAGCAGGGAAAGGGACACTCATCTGGAGCTGAGCAGGGGAAAACAGGGCTTTTTTTGAGTGGCAGAGGGACACTTTGGGTTCCTCTCGAGTGGGGATGGGTGGGGCGGGTAACTTCGTGGGTCACAGGAAGGGGGTGAAGGAGCCTTTCGAGGTCCAAGATGAAAGGGGAGATTTCCTCCAAGACACCACAGCAGACAAAGGCCTCACCCCGCCTGCAGGTGAGAAGCTTCTGGTTTTTCACGAGGTGTGGCAGGATAGGAATCCTTTCCTGACGGAGCATGTAAAGGGACCCTCATCCGGAGCTGAGCAGGGTAAAACAGGGCTTTTCTTGAGTGGTAGAGGGACACTTTGGTTTCCTCTCGAGTGGGTATGGGTGGGGCGGGTAACTTCGTGGGTCACAGCAACGGGGAGAAGGAGCCTTTCGAGGTCCAAGATGAAAGGGGAGATTTCCCCCAAATACCACAGCAGACAAAGGACTCACCCCGCCTGCAGGTGAGAAGCTTCTGGTTATTCACAAATTGTGGCAGGATCACCTCGGGTTAAAACGGGGACCCCAGGGACCTACCCGTGTGTCCTCAGAAGAGGCCAGTCTCCGTGACAGTTGCCAGGCGCCTAGAGGTATCCATTTCCAGTCGTCACCATGTCCTGTGTCCTCTTCTGGTACTGAGGCTGGTGCCTGAGTTTGCCTCGCTTATGTTGGCATAGGTACTGAGGTTCCCCTGGAGCCCACACAGGTGAGTCAGGCCTCCTCTCACCTGGAGACGCGCATAGCTGCTTGCCTCCCCAGCTGCAGCAGAAATGTCAGGCTCCCCGTCGAGCGCACACAGGGTTCTGTGGCTTGTCCTTGAGGTACCTCAGGGCTTTCACACGTTCCAGTGTGTCAGGCATCGAACCTCGGGTGACAGTCAAGGAAGTGCAGGGCAGTCAGGTTCATTTCGTCTGGACGAGGCATTTGGGGGATTTGTGGAATGGTGTCCTGATCCCTGATGCTCCTCTCAACTCTCCTGGGGCAAGTGCCTCATCCTGGGATGTGAAGGTATGGCCGGGAAGCCTTTCACGTCGGTGCAGGAAAAGGGACACTCATGTGGAGCTAGTAGGTTCAAACGGGGCTGCTCTTGAGTCGTGGCGGGACCCTCGGGGTTCCTCTCGAATGGGGATGGGTGGGACAGGGAATTTCTTGGGTCACAGAAAAGGTGTGAAGGAGCCTTTCGAGGTTAAGAGGGAAGGGGTGATTTTCTCCGAGAGGTCGCCTGCAGAGGAGAAGATTCTGTTTTTTCTCAAGTTGCAGCAGAGTCCTCTCGAGTTACGAGTGGGACCCCAGGGACCCGGCCCTGTGGCCTCAGGAGAGGCAAGTCTCCGTGTTAATTGCCAGGCGCCAATGGGGATTACGACCCAGTCACTGCCGGGTACGTAGTCCTCATCTGGTACGGAGGCCGGAGCCTGAGCTTTGCTCACCCGTGTTGACATCAGTCATGGGCTTCTCCTGGAGCCCACACAGGGGATTCAGGCTTTGTTTTGCCTTTGAGACCTGCCCAGGTGCTTGCTTCCCCAGCTGCAGCAACAGTGTCTGGGTCCCAGTCAAGTGAACACAGGGATTTGTGGCTTGTCCTCGAGGTACCCCAGGGCTGTCACACTTTCCAGTGTGTCGGTGTCGAGATTCGGGGTGACAGTCGAGGCAGTGCAGGGCAGTCATGCTCATCTGGAGTGGACGTGGCATTTGGAATACTTAGGGAATAGTGGTCCCACCACTGGTGATCCTCTCGTCTCTCCTGGTGTGAGCTTCTCATCCTGAGATGCGAGGGGATCACCGTTAACTCTTTCCTGAAGGACCCGGAAAAGGAACCTTCCTCTAGGGAACAGGGACAAACGGGGCTCCTCTTGAGTCGCAGCCAGACCCTCGGGGTTCCTCTCGAGTGGGCACGTGTGGGATGGGGTACTTCTTGAGTCACAGCAAGGGTGTGAAGGAGTCTTTCCAGGTGCAAGAAGGAAGGGGTGATTTCCCCTGAGATGCCGCAGCGGAAAGGGGCTTCACCCCGCCTGCAGGGTAGAAGCTTCTGGTTTTCCTCAAGTTTCAGTGGGGGTCTCTCGAGTTAAGACATGGACCCCAGAGAAGCACCTCTGTCGTCTCAGGAGAGGCCAGTTTCCGTGCCAATTGCTATGCGCATCTGGGGATTCTTCCCCAGTCGTTGCTTGGTCCTCAGTCCTCGTCTGTTACTGAGGCCGGAGCCTGAGCTTTCCTCGCCCATGCTGACATAGGTCTTGGGTTCTCCTGGATCCCACAGAGGGGAGTTTGGCCTCATCTCGGCTGAAGACGTGCACGGCCGATTGCCTCCCCAGGTGCAGCAGCAGTGTCAGGCTACCAGTCGAGTGGACACAGGGATCTGTGTCTTGCCCTCGAGGTACCCCAGGACAGTCATACTTGCCAGTGTGTTGGGTGTTGATCATCGTGGTGACAGTCGAGGCAGTGCCGGGCAGTCAGGTTCATCTGGAGTGGACGAGGCATTTGGGTGTCTTGGGGAATGGTGGCCCGATACTGATTCTCCTTCCAACTGTCCTGGTGTGAGCACGTCCTGTTGGGATGTGAAGGGAGCACCGGGAACCCTTTCTCGACGCAGCAGTGAAAGGGACTCTCATCAGGACCTGAGCAGGGGAAAACAAGGTTCCTCTTGAATCGTGGCAGGACCCTCCGGGCTCCACTCTAGTGGGGACTGGTGGGGTGAAAAATTCTTGGGTCAGAGGAATGGTGTAAAGGAGGTTTTCCAGGTTCAAAATGGAAGAGGCAATATCTCACGAGACGCTTCAGTGGACAAGGGCCTCACCCTGCCTGCAAAGGAGAAGCTTCCAGTTTTTCTCGAATTGAGTCGTGGTTCTCTCGAGTAAAGACGGGGACTCCAGGAACCCACCCCTGTGGCCTCAGGAGAGGCCAGTCACCATGTCAGTTTCCAGGCTCATCTGGGGATTCTTCCCCAGTCATCGCCTGGTCCTCAGTCTTAGTCTGGTGCTGAGGCCAGAACCTGATCTTTCCTCACCCCTGCTGACATAGCTCTTGGGATTCCCCTGGAGCCCCCACAGGGACGTCAATCCTCGTCTCACCTGGAAAAGTGCTTCGTTCTTGCCTCCTCGGCTGCAGCAGCAGTGTCAGGCTCCCCGTCGAGTGGACACATGGATGTGTGGCTTGCCCTCGAGATACTTCAGGGTGGTCACACCTTCCAATGTATTGGGTGTCAGGCCTCGAGACAACATTCGAGGCAGTGCAGGGCATTCAGGTTCAACTGGAGTGGACGAGGCATTCCGGCGTCTCGGGGAAAGGTGGCCCGAAAGTTGATTCTCTTCCCGGGTGTCTTGGTTCAAGCGCCTCCAAATTGGATGCGAGGGGAGCACTGGGAACCCTTTCCCAACGGAGCAGGGATAGGGACCCACATCTGGAGCTGAGTAGGGGAAAANGAGGCAGTGCAGGGCATTCAGGTTCAACTGGAGTGGACGAGGCATTCCGGCGTCTCGGGGAAAGGTGGCCCGAAAGTTGATTCTCTTCCCGGGTGTCTTGGTTCAAGCGCCTCCAAATTGGATGCGAGGGGAGCACTGGGAACCCTTTCCCAACGGAGCAGGGATAGGGACCCACATCTGGAGCTGAGTAGGGGAAAACGGGGATCCTCTTGAGTCGTGGCTAGACACTCAGCGTTAGTCTCGAGTGGGGCGAGTGGGGCGGGAAACTTCTTGGGTCACAGCATGGGTGTGAAGGAGCCTTTCGGGGTCCAAGAAGGAAGAGGTGATTTTCCCCCTAGGCACCGCAGCAGACAAGGTACTCACCCCGCCTGCATTGGAGAAGCTTCTGGTGTTTCTCGAGTTGAGGCGGAACCCACATCTGGAGCTGAGCAGGGGAAAACGGGGATCCTCTTGAGTCGTGGCTAGACCCTCGGCGTTCGTCTCGAGTGGGGCGTGTGGGGTGGGGAACTTCTTGGGTCACAGCATGGGTGTGAAGGAGCCTTTCGGGGTCAAAGAAGGAAGGTGTGATTTCTCCCCTAGGCGCCGAAGCAGACAAGGTACTCACCCCGCCTGCATTGGAGAAGCTTCTGGTGTTCCTCGAGTTGAGGCGGGGTACTCTCAAGTTATGACGGGGACACCAGGGACCTACCCCTTTGACTTCAGGAGAGGCAAGCCTCCCAGCGAGTTGTGAGACGCCTCTGGGGACCCCTCCTTAGTCATCCCTGGGTCCATTCCTCGTATGGTGCTGAGTCCAGATGCTGAGCTTTCCTCACCTATTCTGACATAGGTCTTGGGGCCTCCTGAAGCCACAACAGGGGAGTCAGGCCTCGTGTTGCGCAAAGACATGCACAGCCACTTTCATCCCTGGCTGCATTAGTCATCCCTGGGTCCATTCCTCGTATGGTGCTGAGTCCAGATGCTGAGCTTTCCTCACCTATTCTGACATAGGTCTTGGGGCCTCCTGAAGCCACAACAGGGGAGTCAGGCCTCGTGTTGCGCAAAGACATGCACAGCCACTTTCATCCCTGGCTGCAACAGCAGTGTCAGGTTCCCCGTCGAGCGGACACTGGGATCTCTGGCTTTCCATCGAGATACCTCAGGGCTGTCACACGTGAGAGTGTGGGGGGCGTCAGGCCTCGAGATGACAGTTGAGGCAGTGGAGGGCAGTCAAGTTCATCTGGAGACTAGGAGGCATTTGGGGGTCTTGGGGAATGGTGGCCAGAAACCTGATTCTCCTTCTGACTCTCCTGGTGCAAGCGCCTCCACTTTGGATGCTAGGGGATCACAAGGAACCCTTTCCCGACGGAGCAGGGAAAGGGAATCTCATCTGGAGCTGTGCAGGGCAAATGAGGCTTCTCTTGTGTCTCAACAGGACCCTAGGGTTGCCTTTCAATTGGGGATGGATGGGGCGGGGAACTTTCTGCGTTGCAGCAAGGGTGAAAAGGACCCTTCCAAGGTCCAAGTGGGAAGGGGTGATTTCCCTCGAGACACCGCAGCGGACAAGGTCTTCACCCCACATGCATGGGAGAAGCTTCTGGTTTTCCTCGACTTGCAGTGGGGTTCTCTCCAGTTACGATAGGACCCTAGAGACCCGCCCCTGTGATCTCAGAAGAGGCCAGTTCCTGTGCCAGTTGCTTGACGCCTCTGGGGATTCTTCCCCAGCCTTTGCCTGGTCTTTAATCCTCGTATGGTACCGAGGCCGGAGCCAGGGCTTGCCTCGCCTGTGTTGACATAGGTCTTGGCGTTCCTCTGTAGCCACCACAGGTGAGTCAGCCTCGTTTTGCCTGGAGATGTGCATAGTCACTTGCCTCCCCAACTGCAGCAGCAGTGTCAGGCTCCCCATCAAGTGGACACAGGGATCTGTGGCTTGCCCTCGA
Organism: Nanger granti; assembly: GCA_006408635.1. Lineage (NCBI taxonomy): Eukaryota > Metazoa > Chordata > Mammalia > Artiodactyla > Bovidae > Nanger > Nanger granti. Next base: position 45,739 of record SJYD01055687.1, read on the forward strand.
GGTATCCCAAGGCTGTCACATGTGCCAGTGTGTTGGGCGTCGAAACTCAGTGTGAAAGTCGAGGCAGTGAAGTGCAGTCAAGTTCATCTCGAGGGACGAGGCATTTAGGGGACTTGGTAAATAGTAACCCGAACCGTGATGCTCCTCCCGACTCTCCTGGTGCTATCCCAAGGCTGTCACATGTGCCAGTGTGTTGGGCGTCGAAACTCAGTGTGAAAGTCGAGGCAGTGAAGTGCAGTCAAGTTCATCTCGAGGGACGAGGCATTTAGGGGACTTGGTAAATAGTAACCCGAACCGTGATGCTCCTCCCGACTCTCCTGGTGCGAGCGCCTCCTCCTGGGATGCAAGGAAATCGCCGGGAAACCTTGCACGACCGAGCAGAGAAATGGACCCTCATCTGTAGCTGATCAGGGGAAAACAGTGCTATTCTTGAGTCACGGCGGGACCCTCGGAGTTCCTCTCGAGTGGTGAGAGGTGGGGCGAGGAACTTCTTTGGTCACAGTAAGGGTGTGAAGGAGCCTTTTGAGGTCCAAGAAGGAAAGGGTGATTTCCCATGAGATGCTGCAGTGGTTAAGGACCTCACCCCGCCTGCAGGGGAGAACCTTCTGATTTTTCTCGAATTGCAGTGGGATCCTCTCGAGTTACGATAGGGACCCGAGGGGCCCCCCCTGTGGACTCAGGAGAGGCCAGTCTTCATGCCAGTTGTCAGGCGCCTTTGGGGATTCCTCCCCAGTTGTCACCGGGTCCTCAGTTTTCGTCTGGTTGTGAGTCTGGAGCATTAGCATTCCTTGCCCGTGCTGAGATAGGTCTTGGGCTACCCTGGAGATCACATGGGGAGTGAGGCCTGGNTGGGGATTCCTCCCCAGTTGTCACCGGGTCCTCAGTTTTCGTCTGGTTGTGAGTCTGGAGCATTAGCATTCCTTGCCCGTGCTGAGATAGGTCTTGGGCTACCCTGGAGATCACATGGGGAGTGAGGCCTGGTGTCTCCTGGAGACATGATCGGCCACCTTCCTCCCGAGCTGAAGCAGCAGTGTCAGGCTCCTTACTGGGTGGACACAGGGACCTATGGCTTGCCCTCTAGGTACACTTGGGCTTTCACACGTGCCAGTGTGTCGGGCGTTGAGCCTCGGGGTGACTGTCGAGGCAGTGCAGGGCAGTCAGGTTCATCTGGAGTGGAGGAGGAATTTGGGGTTCTTTTGGAATGATGGTCCAACCTCTGATGCTCCTCCCGACAGTCCTGATGCGAGTGCCTCCTCTTGGGATGCAAGCGGAGTGCTGAGGACCCTTTCTCGACAGAGCAGGGAATGGGACCCTCATCTG
>SJYD01055689.1:0-24754 GCA_006408635.1 Nanger granti
ATTTATGTCAGCATTGGCGAGGTAAGCTCAGATACCAGCTTCAGCACCAAACGAAAACTGAGGATTCGGCGATGACTGGAGAGGAATCCCCAAAGTCGCAAGGCTACAGACAAGAAGACTGGCGTCTCCTGAGGACACAGGTGCGGGTCTATCGGCTACACGTCGTAACTCGAGAAACCACGACACAACTCGCGAAATACCAGAAACTTCTCCCTCGTAAGCGGCGGGAGATCCTTATCCACTGCAGCATCCCTGGGGAAATCATTCCTTCCCTCTTGGACCATGAAGGGCGCTTCCACCGCCTTGCTGGGACCCAGGAATTTCCCCGCACTACGGGTCTCCAACAGAGACGAACAACAAGGGATCTGCTGCAACTCAATAGAGCTCTGTTTGCCCCTGCTAAGATCTAGATGATCGTCCCCTTTCCGGACCCTTAGGGAAAGGTTCCCTGGGGCTTCACTCGAATACCAAGAGGGGGTGATCACAACAGGAATATCAGTGGGAGCATTAGGGGTTCGGTCACCATTCACCAAGACCCCCAAATTCCTTGTCCACTGCAGATCAACTAGACTGCTCTGCAGTGCCTCAAATGTCACCCCGAGACTCAAAGCACGGCACACTGGCACGTGTGACAGCAGATTGGACCTCAAGGGCAAGCCACAGGGTCCTCTGTCCGCTCGATATGAAGCGTGACACTGCTGCTGCATTTGGACAGGCAAGTATCCATGCACATGTCCAGGTGATTCGGAACCTGTCTCCTCTGTGGGAGCCACAGGGGAACCCCCAAGAACTAGGTCAGGACTGTCGAGGCAAGATAAGGCACTGGCCTCAGCACAAGTCGAGGACAGGGCACCCAGCGACGATTGGGGAGGATTTCCCAGATGTTAGGGGCAACTAGCACGCAGACTGTCTTTTCCTGAGGCCACAGGGGTGGGTCCATGATCTCCACGTCATAAATCTACAAACTCCTCCGCAACTCGAGAAACACCAGTAGCTTCTCCAATTCAAGCTAGGTAACGCAGTTATCCACAGAGGCATCTCTGGGGAAATCACTCCTTCCCATTTGGATATCGAAGGGATTTTTCACCCCTTCTTCTGACCCAGGAATTTCCCTACCGTAACCGTAACAACTCGAGAGGAACGATAGACATCCACGCGATTCAACAGAGCCATGTTTGCACCTGTTAAGCTCCAGATGATCGTCCCTTTAATGCCCCTTAGAAAAGGTTTCCCTGGATCTTCACTCGAATAAAAAGAGGAGGTGCTCGAAACAGAAAAGTCGGGAGGAGCATCAGGATTTCGGTCACCATTCACCAAGACCCCCAAATGCCTTGTCCACTGCAAATGAACTTGACAGCCCCAAACGGCCTGACTGTCACCTCGAGGCTCAACACACGAAACCCTGTCACGTGTGTCAGCACTTTGGACCTCGAGAGCAAGTGACAGATCGCTCTGTCCGCTCGACATGGAGCCTGACATTGCTGCTGCAGCTGGTCAGGCAAATCGACGTGAACTTGTCCAGTGAGACGAGGACTGTCTTTTCTGTCGGAGCCTCAGCGAAACCCCCAAAACGTAGGTCAGCACGGTCGAGGGAAGCTAAGGCACTGGCCTCAGCACAAGTCGAGGACTGGGCACACTGAGAAGATTGGGCAGGAATCCTCAGAGGTGACGGGCAACTGGCACGGAGATTGTCGTCTCCTGAGGTTAAACTGGCACGTCTATGGGCTCACCATCCTAACACGACAAACCATGCCACAACTCGAGAAACACCAGAAGCTTCTCCTTTGCGAGTCGGGTGAAGCCCTTATCTGATCCGGCGTCTCGTGGGAAATCACCCCTTGTCTCTTGGACCTCGAAGGGCTCATTCACTCCCTTACTGTAACAAAAGGAGTACCCTCCACAAACATCCCAACCGAGAGGAAACCTAGTGGACACGATGCAACTCAAGAGGAGCCCAGTTTGCACCTGCTAAGCTCTAGATAATAGCCCCTTTTCCTACTCCTTAGTATAAAGTTTCCTTGGACTCCCTTCGCATCCCAAAAGGAGATGCTCACAGTAGGAACGTAGGGAGGAGCATCGGGGTTTCATCTACCATTCTCAAGAACACCCAAATGACTTGTCCACTGTAGATGAACTTGTCTGCCCTGCACTGCCTTGATTCTCACCCCGAGGCTCGACGCCCCAATCACCTCCACGTGTGACAGCACTTTGGGCCTGAAATTCAAGCCACAGTTCCCTGTGTCCAATCGACATGGAGCCTGACACTGCTGTTGCAGCTGGTCAGGCAAGTAGCCGTGCACGTGTCCAGACGAGACGAGGAGTGTCTCCTCTGTGGTGCGCTCAGTGATACACCAAGATCTAGGTCAGGACGGTTGAGGAAATCTCAGGCTCTGGCCTCATCCAAAGTCGATGACTGAGCACCGAGATGATTAGGGACGAATCCCCATAAGCGTTTTGCAACTGGCACGGAAACTGTCCAATCTTGAGTGCAAAGGGGCGAGTCACTGGGTTCCCCGTTAAACTAGAGAGGACCTCGCCACAACTTGAGAAAAATCAAAAGATTTTCCCCTCCAAGCGGGTTGAAGACGTTGTCTGCTGTGGCATCTCGGGGTAAAGTACCTCTTCTCTCTTGGACTTCCAAAGTGTCATTCACCTCCTTGCTGTGACCCAAGAAGTTTCTCGCGCCGCCTCACACACGAGGGGAACAACTAGGGTACAGCCATGAATGTAAAGGAGCCCCAGTATCCCTGTTGAGCTCCAGATGAGGTTCCCTATCCTGTTCTGTCGGGAAAGAGTTCCCAGCACTTCCCTCACATCCCGAAAGGAGACACTCTAACCAGGACTGTCGTGAGCAGCATCCCGGGTCTTACCACTATACCCAAGACCGCCCAATACCTCGTTCACTCCAGATAAACCTGACTGCCCCGCACTGGGTCGACTGTTACACTGAGATTCGAAGTCTGACACACTGACACGTGTGACAGACCTGAGTGGATCCTCGCGATCAAGGCACAGATCCCTGTGTCCACACTACGGGGAGCCTGTCACAGCTGCTGGAGCTGCAGGAGCAAGCGCAAGTGTACGTCTCCATTCATGACGAGGCCTGATTTTCCTGTGGGAGCTTCACGGGAATCTCAAGATTTATGCAACAATGGGCGAGGTAAACTCATGTACCAGCTTCAGCACCAGACGAGGACTGAGGTCTTGGCGGTGACTTGGGAGGAATCTCCAAAGGTGCACAGCAACAGGTAAGAAGACTGGCCTCTCCTGAGGACACACGGGTGGGTCCATGGGCTCCCCGTCGTAACTCCAGAAGCCCCGCCTCAACTTGAAAAATAGCAGAAGCTTCTCCCTTGCAAGCGGGGTGAAGCCCTTATCCACTGCGGCATCTCTGGCGAAATCACTCTTTCTTTCCTCAAAATCGAAGGGCTCTTACACCCCCTTGCTGTGACAAAGGAATTTCCCCGCACTACCTGTCTCAACTGTAGGGGAATAACAAGGGATCCGCTGTGATGCAACAGAGCCCTGTTTGCCACTGCTAAGCTCCAGGTGATCGTCCCCTTTCCTGCCCCTTAGGGAAAGGTTCCCTGGAACTTCGATCGAATACCAAGAGGAGATGCTCGCAACAGAAAAGTCGGGAGGAGCATCAGGGGTTCGGCCACCATTCACCAAGACTCCCAATGCCTTGTCCACTGCAGATGAAGTGACAGCCCCGCGCTGACTTGACTGTCATCCCAAGGCCTCGACACACGACCCACTGGCACGTGTGGAAGCACTTTGGAACTCGAGAGCAAGCCACATATCACTCTGTCCGCTCGATATGGAGCCTGACTCTGTTCCTGCAGTTGGTCAGGCAAGTAGCCGTGCACGTGTTCAGGTGAGACGAAGCCTGTTTCCTCTGTGGGGCACTCAGGGGTACACCAAGACCTAGGTCAGGACGGTCGTGGAAATCTCAGGCTCCGACCTCAGCAAAAGTGGAGGACTGAACACCGAGACGATAAGGGAAGAATCCCCAGAGGCGCCGGACAACAGGCACGGAGACTGTCCAATCCTGAGTACACAGGGGCTAGTCCCTGGGTTCCCCATTGTAACTCGAGAGGATCCCGTCATAACTTGAGAAAAAAAAAAAGTTTCTCCCCTGCAAGCGGTGCTGAGGACGTCATCTGCTGTGGCATAATGGGGGAAAAAACCTCTTCTTTCTTGGACCTCCAAAGTGTTGTTCACATTCTTGCTGTGATCCAAGAAGTTTCTCGTTCCACAGGTCATCCCTCGAGGGGATCACCGAGGGTCCCGCCATGAATGTAAAGGAGCCACAGTATCCCTGCTGAGCTCTAGATGAGGGGTACTTTCCTGCTCTGTCGGGAAATGTTTCCCAGCACTTCCCTCACATCCCAACAGGAGACACTGGAAACAAGACTGTCTGGAGAAGCATCAGGGGTCTTGCCACCATTCCCCAAGACCCCCAAGTACCTCGATCACTCCAAATGATCCTGACTGCCATGCACTGGGCCTACTAACACCCCGAGGCTCGAAGCCTGACACACTGAAACGTGTGAGAGACCTGGGTGGCAAGTCGAGGTCAAGTCAGAGATCCCAGTGTCTACTCGACGGGGAACATTTCACAGGTGCTGGAGCTGCAGAGGCAAGCGCATTTGTACGTCTCCAGGCAAGACGAGGCCTAACTTTCCTGTGAAGGCTCCATGAAATCCCCAAGAGTTATGTCAGCATTGGCGAGGAAAGCTCAGGGACCTGGTTCAGCACCAGACGAGGACTGAGGACTCTGGGTTGACCGGGGAGGAATCTCAAAAGGCACATGGAAACCAGTAAGAAGACTGGCATCTCCTGAGGCCACAGGTGCGGGTCCAAGGTCTCCCCTCGTACCTCTAGAAATCACACCACAACTCGAGAAATTCCAGTAGCTTCTCCATTGCTAGCAGGGTGAGGCCCTCATCCACTGAGGAATCTCTGGGGAAATCACTTCTTCCCATTTGGATCTCGAAGGGATCTTTCACCCCCATGCTGTGACCCAGGAATTTCTCTGCCCTACCCGTATCAACTCGAGAGGAACGATAAGATATCCGCGCGATTCAACAGAGCCCTGGTTGCCCCTGCTAAGCTTCAGATGATCGTGCCCTTTACTGCCCCTTAGAAAATGATTCCCTGGAGCTTCGCTCGAATACAAAAAGGAATGCACTCAAAAGAAAAGTCGGTAGGGGCATAAGGGTATCGGTCACCATTCACCAAGCACCCCAAATGCCTTGTCCACTGCAGATGAACTTGACAGCCCCGCACTGCCTTGACTGTCACCCCGACGCTTGAACCACGACACCTTGGCACGTGTGACAGCACTTCGGACCTCGAGAGCAAGCCACAGATCTTTATGTCCGCTCGACATAGAGCCTGACACTGCTGCTGCAGCTGTTCAGGCAAGTCGCTGTGCACATGTCCAGGTGAGACGAAGCATCTCTCCTCTGTCGGAGCCTCAGCGGAAACTCGAGGACCTAGGTTAGGACGGTCGAGTGAAGCTCAGGCACTGGCCTGAGCACAAGTCGAGGACAGGGTACACTGAGACGATTGGGGAGGAATCCTCAGAGGTGACTCTCAACTGGCACGGAGCCTGTACTCTCCTGAGGCTACAGGGTTGCCTCCCTTGGCTCCCCGTCATATCTCGAGAAACCATGCCACATTCGAGAAACACCAGAAGCTTCTCCTTTTCAAATGGTATGAGGCCCTTATCTGATTCGACATTTCTTGGGAAATCACCCCTCCCCGCTAAGATATCGAAGGGCTCCTTCACTCCCTTGATGTAACACAAGGAGTTCCCGGCCACAACCGTCGGACACAAGAGGAACCCCAGTAGACCCGCTGCGACTCAAGAGGAGCCCAGTTTGCCCCTGCTAAGCTCTAGATGATAGTGCCTTTTCCTGCTCCTAAGTATAAAGTGTCCTGGGGTGTCTGTCGCATCCCAAAGGGAGGTGCTCGCAGTAGGAACTTTGAGTGGTTCATCTGGGGTTTGGCCGCCATTCTCCAAGACCCCCAAATGCCTTGTCCAATGCAGATGAACTTCTCTGCCCTGCACTGCTTTGACTGTCACCTCGAGGCTCGACGCCCGAAACACCTGCCCGTGTGACAGCACTTTGGGCCTGCAGTTCAAGCCACAGATCCCTGTATCTGCTCGACATGGAGCCTGACACTGCTGTTGCAGCTGGTCAGGCAAGTAGCTCTGCACGTGTCCAAACGAGACGACCAGTGTCTCCTCTGTGATGCCCTCAGGGGTACACCAAGACTTAGGTCAGGAAGATTGAGGAAAGCTCAGGCTCTGGCCTCAGCCAAAGTCGATGACTGAGAACCGACATGATTAGTGATGAATCCCCATAAGCGTTTGGTAACTGGCACGGAAACTGTCCAATCTTGAGTGCAAAGGGGCGAGTCACTGGGTTCCCCGTTAAACTCGAGAGGACCTCGCCACAACTTGAGAAAATCCAAAATGTTTTCCCCTCCAAGCGGGGTGAAGACGTCGTCTGCTGTGGCATCTCGGGGTAAAGTACCTCTTCTCTCTTGGATCTCCAAATTGTCATTCACCTCCTTGCTGTGACTCAAGAAGTTTCACGCGCCGCCAATCTTCACTCGAGGGGAACAACTAGGGTCCAGCCATGAATATAAAGGAGCCCCAATACCCCTGCTGAGCTCCAGATGAGGGGTCCTTTCCTGCTCTGTCGGGAAACAGTTCCCAGCACTTCCCTCACATGCCGACAATGGACACATTAACCAGGACTGTCATGAGCAGCATCCCGGGTCTTAACAATATACCAAGACCCCCAAATACCTCGTTCATTCCAGATTAACCTGATTGCCTGCACTGGGTCTACTGTCACCATGAGGTTCGAAGCCTGACACACTGTCACGTGTGACAAACCTAAGTGGATCCTCGAGGTCAAGGCATAGATCCCTGTGTCCACTCGACGGGGAGTTTTTCACATTTCTGCAGCTGCAGGAGCAAGCACAAGTGTAAGTCAATAGTCATGAGGAGGCCTGACTTTCCTATTGGGGCTTCATGGGCACCCCAATATTTGTGTCAACATTGGCGAGGTAAGCTCAGTTACCAGCTTCAGCACCAAACGAAAACTGAGGATTCGGCGATGACTGGGGAGGAATCCGAAAAGTCGCAAGGCAACAGACAAGAAGACTGGCTTCTCCTGAGGACACAGGTGCAGGTCTATGGGCTACACGTCGTAATTCGAGAAACCAGGCCACAACTCGAGAAATACCAGAAACTTCTCCCTTGAAAGCAGTATGAGATCCTTATCCACTGCGGCATCTCTGGGGAAATCATTCCTACCCTCTCGGACCGTAAAGGGCGCATCCACCCTCTTGCTGGGACCCAGGAATTTCCTCACACTACGGGTCTCAAACAGAGAGGAACAACAAGGGATCTGCTGCAACTCAACAAAGCTCTGTTTGCCCCTTCTAAGATCTAGATGATCGTCCCCTTTCCGGACCCTTAGGGAAAGGTTCCCTGGGGCTTCACTCGAATACCAAGAGGGGGTGATCACAACAGGAATATCGGTGGGAGCATGAGGGGTTCGGTCACCATTCACCAAGACCCCCAAATTCCTTGTCCACTGCAGATGAACTAGACTACCCCGCAATGCCTCGACTGTCACCCTGAGACTCAAAGCACGGCACACTGGCACGTGTGACAGCAGTTTGGACCTCGAGGGCAATCCACAGTGTCCTCTGTCCGCTCGATATGAAGCGTGACACTGCTGCTGCATTTGGACAGGCAAGTATCCATGCACGTGTCCAGGTGAGTCAGAACCTGTCTCCTCTGTGGGAGCCTCAGGGGAACCCCCAATACCTAGGTCAGGACTGTCGAGGCAAGATCAGGCACTGGCCTCAGCACAAGTCGAGGACAAGGCACCCAGAGACGATTGGGGAGGATTTCCCAGATGTTACGGGCAACTAGCACGCAGACTGTCTTTTCCTGAGGCCACACGGGTGGGTCCATGGTCTCCACGTTGTACCTCTAGAAACTCCTCCACAACTCGAGAAACACCAGTAGCTTCTCCAATTCAAGCTAGGTAACGCACTTATCCACAGAGGCATCTCTGTGGAAATCACTCCTTCCCATTTGGATACCGAAGGTATTTTTCACCCCCTTTCTCTGACCCAGGAATTTCCCTACCCTAACCGTACCAACTCGAGAGGAACGACAGACATCCACGCGATTCAACAGAGCCATGTTTGCATCTGTTAAGCTCCAGATGATCGTCCCTTTAATGCTCCTTAGAAAAGGTTTGCCTGGATCTTCACTCGAATACCAAGAGGAGGTGCTCGAAACAGAAAAGTCGGGAGGAGCATCAGGATGTCGGTCACCATTCACCAAGACCCCCAAATGCCTTGTCCACTGCAGATGAACTTGACAGCCCCAAACGGCCTTGACTGTCACCTCGAGGCTCAACACACGAAACCCTGTCACGTGTGTCCGCACTTTGGACCTCGAGAGCAAGCGGCAGATCGCTCTGTCCGCTCGACATGGAGCCTGACACTGCTGCTGCAGCTGAACAGGCAAGACGACATGCACTTGTCCAGTGAGACGAAGACTCTCTCTTCTGTTGGAGCCTCAGCGAAACCCCCAAGACCTAGGTCAGGACGGTCGAGGGAAGCTAAGGCACTGGCTTCAGCACAAGTCGAGGACAGGGCACACTGAGAAGATTGGGCAGGAATCCTCAGAGTTGACGGGCAACTGGCACGGAGATTGTCGTCTCCTGAAGTTACAGTGGCACGTCTATGGGCTCACCATCCTAACACGACAAACCATGCCACAATTCGAGAAACACCAGAAGCTTCTCCTTTGCGAGTGGGGTGAGGCACTTATCTTATCCGTCGTCTCGTGGGAAATCACCCCTTGCTTCTTGGACCTCGAAGGGCTCATTCACTCCCTTGCTGTGACAAAAGGAATTCCCTCCACAAACTTCGCACCCAAGAGGAACCAAAGTGGACACGATGCGACTCAAGCGGAGCCCAGTTTGCACCTGCTAAGCTCTAGATATTGGCCCCTTTTCCTATTCCTTAGTATAAAGTTTCCTTGGACTCCCTTCGCATCCCAAAAGGAGATGCTCACAGTAGGAATGTAGGGAGGAGCATCAGGGATTCATCCACCATTCTCAAGAACACCCAAATGACTTGTCCACAGTAGATGAACTTGTCTGCCCTGCACTGCCTTAATTCTCACCCCGAGGCTCGACGCCCCAAACACCTCCACGTGTGACAGCACTTTGGGCCTGAAATAAAAGCCACAGTTCCCTGTGTCCACTCGACATGGAGCCTGACACTGCTGTTGCAGCTCGTCAGGCAAGTAGCCCTGAACGTGTCCAGGCGAGACGAGGAGTGTGTTCTCTATGGTACCCACAGGGGAACACCAAGACCTAGGTCAGGACGGTTGAGGAAAGCTCAGGCTCTGGCCTCAGCCAAAGTCGAGGACTGAGACCCGAGATGATTAGGGAAGAATCCCCATAAGCGTTTGGCAACTGGCACGGTAACTGTCCAATCTTGAGTGCAAAGGTGCGAGTCTCTGGGTTCCCCGTTATAACTCGAGAGGACCTCTCCACAGCGTGAGAAAAACCATAAGATTTTCCCCTCCAAGTGGGGTAGAGACTTCGTCTACTGTGGCGTTTCGTGGTAAGGAACCTCTTCTCTCTTGGACTTCCAAAGTGTCATTCACCGCCTTGCTGTGACCAAAGATATTCCTCGCGCTGCAAATCCTCATTCGACGGGAACACCGAGGGTCCAGCCATGAATGTAAAGGAGCCTCAGTATCCCTGCTGAGCTCCAAATGAGGGGCCCTTTCCTTCTCTGTCGGGAATGAGTTCCCAGCACTTTCCTCACATTCTGGCAGGAGACATTCTAACCAGCACTGTCGGGAGCAGCATCCCGGGTCTTACCACCATTACCCAAGACCGCCAAATGTCTCGTTTAATCCAGATGAACCTGACTGCCCTGCACAGGGTCGACTGTCACACTGAGGTTCGAAGTCTGACACACTGGCACGTGTGACAGATCTAGGTGGATCGTCGAGGTCAAGGCACAGTTCCCTGTGCCCACATTACGGGGAGCCTTTCACAGCTGCTGCAGCTGCTGGAGCAAGTGAAAGTGTACGTCTCCAGTCACGACGAGGCCTGACTTTCCTGTGGGGGCTCCTTTGGAACCCCAAGATTTATGTAAGCATGGGCGAGGTAAACTCACGTACCAGCTTCAGCACCAGATGAGGACTGAGGTCTTGGTGGTGACTGGTTGGAATCCCCAAAGGTACTTGGCAACTTGCAAGAAGACTGGCCTCTCCTGAGGCCACAGAGGCGGGGCCATGGGCTCCCCGTCGTAACTTCAGAAGCCCTGCCGCAACTCGAAAAATAGCAGAAGCTTCTCCCTTGCAATCGGGGTGAGACCCTTATCCACCGCAGCATCTCTGGGGAAATCACTCTTTTTCTCTTCGGCATCGAAGGGCTCTTTCACCCCCTTGCTGGTACACTGGAATTTCCCCGCCCTACCCGTCTCAACTGGAGGGGAACAACAAGGGATCCGCTGCGACTCAACAAAGCCCTGTTTGCCACTGCTAAGCTCCAGGTGATCGTCCCCTTTCCTGACCCTTAGGGAAAGGTTCCTTGGAGCTTAGATCGAATATCAAGAGGAGATGCTCGCAAGAGAAAAGTCGGGACGAGCATCAGGGATTCGGCCACCATTCACCAAGACATCCAAATGCCTTGTCCACTGCAGATGAACTTGACAGCACCGCACTGCCATGACTGTCATCCCGAGGCCTAGACACACGACCCACTGACACGTGTGGCAGCACATTGGACCTTGAGAGCAAGCCACATATCACTCTGTCCGCTCGACATGGTGCCTCACACTGTTCCTGCAGCTGGTCAGGCAAGTAGCCGTGCTCCTGTCCAGGCGAGATGAGGCCTGTTTCCTCTGTGGGGCACTCAGGGGTACACCAAGACCTAGGTCAGTATGGTCGAGAAAAGCTCAAGCTACGGCCTCGAAAAAAGTCAAGGACTGAGCACCGAGACGATTAGGGAAGAATCCCCAGAGGCGCCTGGCAACTGGCACGGAGACTGTCCCATCCCGAGTTCACGGGGTAAATCCCTGGGGTCCCCGTTGTAACTCGAGAGGACCCCGACACATCTTGAGAAAAACCAAAAGATTCTCCCCTGCAAGCGGTGTGAGGACCTCGTCTGCTGTGGCATCTCGGGGGAAAGAACCTCTTCTCTCTTAGACCAAAAAGCTGTCGTTCACCTTCCTCCTGTGACCCAAGAATTTACACTCTATGGTCGTCCTCACTTGTGGGGAACACCGAGGGCCCCGCCATGATTGTAAAGTAGCCCTAGTTGCCTGCTTGGTTCCAGATGAGAGTCCCTTTACTTCTCTGTCGGAAAAACTATCCCAGCATTTCCCTCACATCCCAACAGGTGATACACGAACCAGGGCTGACGGGAGCAGCCTCAGGGGTCTTGCTAACATTTCCCAAGACTCCCAAACACCTCCATCACTCCAGATGAACCGGGCTGCCCTGCACTGGGTCGACAGTCACCCCGAGGCTCAAAGCCTGACACACTGGCACCTGTGACAGACCTGGATGGTATTTCGAAGTCAAGTCACAGATCCCTGGGTCCACTCGACGGGGAGATTTTCACAGCTGCTGCAGCTGCGGAGGCAAGCGCAACTGTACGTCTCCAGGGAAGAAGAGACCTTACTTTCCTGTGAAAGCTCCAACGGAACCTCAAGATTTATGTCAGCTTTGGCGAGGAAAGCTTAGGTCCCTGGTTCACCATCAGACGAGGACTGAGGACTCTGCGTTGATTGGGGACGAATCCCAAAAGGCACATGGCAACTGGCAAGAAGACTGGCATCTCCTGAGGCCACAGTGGCAGGTCCATTTTCTCCCCGTTGTTACTAGAAACCCTGCCGCAACTCAAGAAATAACACTAGCTTCGCCATTGCATGCGGGGTGAGGCACTTATTCACTGAGGCATCTCTGGGGAAATCATTCCTTCCCTCTTGGACCTCAAAGGGCTCTTTCACCCCTTTGCTGGGACATAGAAATTTCCCTGCACTACGGGTCTCAACCAGAGAGAAACAACAAGGGATCTGCTGCGACTCAACAGAGCCCGGTTTGCCCCTGCTAAGATCTAGATGATCATCCCCATTCCAGACCCTTACAGAAAGGTTCCCTGGGGCTTCGCTCGAATACCAAGAGGGGGTGATCACAACAGGAATGTCGGGGGAGAATTAGGGGTTCGGCCACCATTCATCAAGAACCCCAAAAGCATTTTCCACTGCACATGAACTACACTGCCCGCAATGACTCGACTGTCACACCGAGACTAAAAGCACGGTACAATGGCACGTGTGACAGCACTTTGGATCTCGAGGGCAAGCCACAGATCCCTCTGTCCACTCGACGTGGAGACTGACACTGCTACTGCAGCTGGACAGGCAAGTAGCCATGCACATGTCCAGGTGATACGGAACCTGTCTCCTCTGCGGGGGCATCAGGGGAACCCCCAAGACCTAGGAAGGACTGTCAAATCAAGATCAGGAACTGGCCTCAGCACAAGTCGAGGACAGGGTACCCAGAGACGATTAGGGAGGATTTCCCAGAGGTTACGGGCAACTGGCACGGAGACTGTCCTTTCCTGAGGGCACAGAGGCGGGTCCATGTTCTCCCCGTCGTATCTCTAGAAACCCCGCCACAACTCGAGAAACACCAGTAGCTTCTCCATTGCAAGCAGGGTGAGACACTTATCCATGGAGGCATCACTGGGGAAATCACTCCTTCCTTTTTGGATATCGAAAGGATATTTTCACCTACTTCCTCTGACCCAGGAATTTCCCCACCCTAACCGTATCAACTCGAGAGGATCCATAAGACATCCGAGCGATTCAGCAGAGCCATGGTTGCACATGCTAAGCTCCAGATGATGGTCCCCTTTACTGTCCCTTAGAAAAGGTTTCCCTGGATCTTCGCTCGAACACCAAGAGGAGGTGCTCGAAACAGAAAAGTAGGGAGGAGCATCAGAGTTTCTGCCACCATTTACCAAGACGCCCAAATGCCTTGTCCACTGCAGATGATCATGACAGCCCCAAACTGCCTTGACTGTCACCCCGAGGCTCAACGCACGACACCCTGGTACGTGTGTCAGCACTTTGGACCTCGAGAGCAAGCCACAGATCGCTAGTGCGCTCGACACGGAGCCTGACACTGCTGCTGCAGCTGGTCAGGCAAGTCACCGTGCACGTGCCCAGTGAGATGAAGATTGTCTGCTCTGTCGGAGCCTTAGCAGAACCCCAAAGAACTAGGTCAGGACGGTTGAGGGAAGCTCAGGCACTGGCCTCAGCACAAGTCGAGGACAGGGCACACTGAGAAGATTGGGGAGGAATCCTCAGAGGTGACGGGCAACTGGCACGGAGACTGTCGTCTTCTGTGGCAAAAGTGGCGCCTCTCTGGGCTGCCCGTCATAACTCGACAAACCACGACACAACTGGAGAAACACCAGAAGCTTCTCCTTCCCGAGTGGGGTGAGGCCCTTATCTGATCCGACATCTCGTGGAAAATTACCCCTTCCCTCTTGGACCTCGAAGGGCTCATTCACTCCCTTGCTGTGACAAAAGTAGTTCCCTGCCACAAACGTCGCACCCAAGAGGAACCCCAGTGGACCCGATTCGACTCAAGAGGAGCCCAGTTTGCACTTGCTAAGCTCTAGATAATAGGCCCTTTTCCTGCTCCTTAGTATAAAGTGTTCTGGGACTCCCTTCGCATCCCAAAAGGAGATGCTCACAGTAAGAAGGTAGGGAGGAACATCGGGGTTTCATCCACCATTCTCAAGGACTCCCAAATGACTTTTCCACTGCAGATGAACCTGTCTGCCCTGCACTGCCTTGACTGTAACCACGAGGCTTGATGCCAAAAACACCTAGACGTGTGACAACACTTTGGGCCTTGAGGGCAAGCCACAGTTCCCAGTGTCCACTCGACAGGGAGCCTGACACTGCTGCAGCTGGTCAGGCAAGAAGCCGTGCACGTGTCCAGGCGAGACGAGGCCTGTCTCCTCTGTGGGTCCCTGAGGGTTAATCCAAATCTAGGTCTGGGCGGTCGAGGAAAGCTCAGTCTCCGGCTTCAGCAAGGATCGAGGACTGAGCACCGAGACGACTAAGGAAGAATCCCCATAGGCGTCTGGCCACTGGCACAGAAACTGTCCAATCTTGAGTGCACGGGGCGAGTCCCTGGGTTCCCTGTTCTAACTCGAGAGGACTCCCCCACAACTTGAGAAAAATCAAAATATTTTCCCCTGCAAGTGTGGTGAGGACCTCGCCTGCTGTGGCATCTCGGATGAAAGAAACTCTTCACTCTAGGACCTCCAAAATGTCGTTCACCTTTTTGCTGTGCCCCAAGAAGTTTCTTGCGCCACCCGTCCTCACTCGAGGGGAACACCAAAGTTGCCGCCATGAATGTAAAGGAGCCCCAGTATCCCTGCAAAGGTCCACATGAGTTGCCCTTTCCTGCTCTGTCTGGAAAGTTTTCTCAGGTTCCCTCATATCCCAACAGGGGACACTCGAACCAGGACTGTCGGGAGCAGCATCAGGGGTCTTGCTTCCATTCTCCAAGACCCCAAAATACCTCGTTCACTCCAGATGAACCTGATTGCCCTTCACTGGGTCTACTGTCACCCTGAGGCTCGAAGCCTGACACACTGGCACGTGTAACAGACCTGGGTGGATCCTCGAGGTCAAGGCACAGATCCCTGTGTCCACTCGACGTGGAGTCTTTCTCATTTCTGCAGCTGCAGGAGCAAGCAGAAGTGTACGTCTCTAGTCATGACGAGGCCTGACTTTCCTGTGGGGGCTTCATGGGAATCCCAATATTTATGTCAGCATTGACGAGGGAAGCTCAGATACCAGCTTCAGCACCAGACGAAAACTGAGTATTCGCGATGACTGGGGAGGAATCCCAAAAGTCGCATTGCAACAGACAAGAAGACTGGCCTCTCATAAGGGCACATGTGCGGATCTAAGGGCTACCCATCGTAATTCTAGAAATCACATCCCAATATTTATGTCAGCATTTACGAGGGAAGCTCAGATACCAGCTTCAGCACCAGACGAAAACTGAGTATTCGCGATGACTGGGGAGGAATCCCAAAAGTCGCATTGCAACAGACAAGAAGACTGGCCTCTCATAAGGGCACATGTGCGGATCTAAGGGCTACCCATCGTAATTCTAGAAATCACACCACAACTTGAGAAATACCAGAATCTTCTCCCTTGCAAGCGAGGTGAGATCCTTATCCACTGCGGCATCTCTGGGGAAGTCATTCCTTCCCTCTTGAACCTCACAGGTCTCTTTCACCCCCTTGCTGGGACCCAGGAATTTCCCCGACCTACGGGTCTCAACCAGAGACTAACTAGAAGGAATCTGCTGCGACTCAACAGAGCCCTGTTTGCCCCTGCTAAGTTCTAAATGATCGTCCCCTTTCCGGACCCTTAGAGAAAGATTCCCTGGGGCTTCGCTCGAATACCAAGAGGGTGTGATCACAACAGGAATGTCGGGGGGGAGTATTAGGGGTTCGGCTACCATTCACCAAGGCCCCCAAATGCCTTGTCCACTGCAGATGAACTAGACTGTCCCTCAATGCCTCGACTGTCACCCCGAGAATCAAAGCACAGCACACTGGCACGGGTGACAGCACTTTGGACCTCGAGGACAAGCCAGAGATCTTTCTGTCCACTCGACATGGACCCTGACATTGCAGTTGCAGCTGGACAGGCAATTAGCCAAGCACATGTCCAGGTGAGATGGAACTTGTCTCCTCTGTGGGGGCCTCAGGGGAACACCCAAGAGCTAGGTCAGCACTGTCGAGGCAAGATCAGGCACTGGCCTCAGCACAAGTGGAGGACAGGACACCCAGAGACTATTGGGGAGTATTTCTCAGAGGTTACGGGCAACTGGCACGGAGACTGTCCTCTCCTGAGGGCACAGGGGCGGGTCCATGGTCTCCCCGTCACACCTCTGGAAACCCCACCACAACTCGAGAAACACCAGTAGCTTCTCCATTGCAAGGGGGGTGAGGCACTTACCAGTGAGGCATCTCTGGGGAAATCACTCCTTCCCTTTGGGATCTCGAAGGGGTATTTCACCCCCTTCCTCTGACCCAGGAATTTCCCCACCTTAACCGTATCAACTCGAGAGGAACGATAGACATTGGCGCAATTCAACAGAGCCATGGTTGCACCTGCTAAGCTCCAGATGATCGTCCCCTTTACTGCCTCTTTGAAAAAGTTTCCCTGGATCTTCGCTTGAATACCAAGAGGAGGTGCTCGCAACAGAAACGTGGAGAGAAGCATCAGGGTTTCGGCCACCATTCACCAAGACCCCCAAATGCCTTGTCCACTGCAGATGAACTTGACAGCCCCAAACTGTCTTGACTGACACCCCGAGGCTCAACGCACGACACCCTGGTACGTGTGTCAGTACTTTGGACCTCGGGAGCAAGCCACAGATCGCTAGTGCTCTCGACATGGAGCCTGACACTGCTGCTGCAGCTGGTCAGGCAAGTCGCCGTGGACGTGTCCAGGTGAGACGAAGACTGTTTCCTCTGTCGGAGCCTCTGTGGAACCCTCATGGCTTAGATCAGAATGGTCGAGTGAAGCTCAACACAGGCCTGATCACAAGTTATGGACAGGGTTCACTTAGACGAGTGGGGAGGATTCCTCAGAGGTGACGGGTAACTGGCACAGAGACTGTCCTCTCCTGAGGCCACAGGCTTGTGTCTCTTAGCTCCCCTTCTTAACTCGAGATACCACGACTCAATTCGATAAACAGCAGAAGTTTCTCCTTTGCAAAAGTTATGAGGACCTTATATGATCCGGCGTCTCTTGGGAAAACACCCCTCCCCACTAAGACCTCGAAGGGCTCCTTTACTACCTTGATGTAACACAAAGGCTAACCAGCCACAACAGTCGTACACAAGAGGAACCTCAGTAGACCCGCTGCGACTCAAGAGGAACAGAGTTTGCCCCTGCTAAGCTCTAGATGATAGTGCCTTTTCCTGCTCCTTAGTATAAAGTGTCTTGGGGCTTCTGTCGCATCCCAAAGGGAGGTGCTCGCAATAGGAACGCTGGGAGGATCATCTGGGGTTTGGCCACCATTCTCCAAGACCCCCAAATGCCTTGTCCACTGCAGATGAACTTGTCTGCCCTGCACTGCCTTGACTCTCACCCCGAGGCTAGACTCCACAAACACCTGCACGTGTGACAGCACTTTGGCCTGGAGTTCAAGCCACAGATACCTGTGTCCACTCGAGATGGAGCCTGAAACTGCTGTTGCAGCTGGTCAGGCAAGTCGTCGTGCACGTTTCTAGTGAGACGAATACTGTCTCCTCTGTCGGAGCCTCAGCGGAACCCACAAGATCTAGGTCAGGACGTTCGAGGGAATCTCAGGCACTGGATACAGCACAAGTGGAGGACAGGGCACACTGAGAAGATTGGGGAGGAATCTTCAGAGGTGACGGGCAACTGGCACGAAGACTGTCGTTTCCTGAGGTCAAAGTGGCACGACTCTGTACTCCCCGTCGTAACTCGATAAACCACGCCACAACCCTAGAAACACCAGAAGCTTCTCCATTGCGAGTGGGATGAGGCCCTTATCTGATCCGGTATCTTGTGGAAAATCACCCCTTCCCTCGTGGACCTCGAAGGGCTCACTCACTCCCTTGCTGTGACAAACGGAGTTACCTTCCACAAACGTCGCACCAAAGAGGAACCCCAGTGGACCAGATGCGAATCTAGAGGAACCCAGTTTGCACCGGCTAAGCTCTAGATAATAGCCCCTTTTCCTTCTCCTTAGTATAAAGTGTAATGGGACTCCCTTTGCAACCCAAAAGCAGATGCTCACAGTAGGAACGTAGGGAGGAGCATCGGGGTTTCATCCACCGTTCTCAAGGACACCCAAATGAGTTGTCCACTGCAGATGATCCTGTCTGCCCAGCACTGCCTTGACTGTCACCCCGAGGCTTGACATCGAAATCACCTACACGTGTGACAACATTTTGGGACTCGAGGGCAAGCCACAGTTCCCTGTGTCCACTCGACAGAGAGCCTGACACTGCTGCTGCAGCTGATCAGGCAAGTAGCCGTGCACGTGTCCAGGCGAGACGAGGTATGTCTCCTCTGTGGGTCCCTGAGGGTTAATCCAAGACCTAGGTCAGGGCAATCGAGGAAAGCTCAGGCTCTGGCTCGGCAAAGGTCGAGGACTGAGAACCGAGATGACTAGGGAAGAATCCCCATAGGCGTCTGGCCACTGGCATGGAAACTGTCCAATCTTGAGTGCACAGGGGCGAGTCCCTGGATTCCCTGTTGTAACTCGAGAGGACACCCCCACAACTTGAGATAAACCAAAAGATTTTACCCTGCAAGGGGGAGAGGACCTCGTCTGCTGTGGCATCTCGGGGGAAAGAACCTCTTCGCTCTTGGACCTCCAAAGTTTCGTTCACCTTCTTGCTGTGACCCAAGAAAATTCTCACGCCACCCGTCCTCACTCGAGGGGAACAGCAAAGTTCCCGCCATGAATGTAAAGGAGCCCCAGTATCCCTGCTGAACTCCACATGAGTGGCCCTTCCCTGCTCTGTCTGGAAAGAGTTCCCAGATTTCCCTCCCATCCCAACAGGAGACACTTGAACTAGATATGTCGGGAGCAGCATCATGGGTCTTGCTAGCATTCCCCAAGACCCCCAAATACCTCGTTCACTCCAGATGAACCTGATTGCCCTTCACTGAGTCTACTGTCACCCTGAGGCTCGAAACCTGACACACTGGCACGTGTGACAGACCTGGGTGGATCCTCGAGGTCAAGGCACAGATCCCTGTGTCCACTCGATGGGGAGTCTTTCACATTTCTTCAGCTCTAGGAGCAAGCACAAGTGTACGTCAATATTCATGACGAGGCCTGACATTCCTGTGGGGGCTTCATGGGAACCCCAATATTTATGTCAGCATTGGCGAGGTAAGCTCACATACCAGCTAGAGCACCAGACGAAAACTGAGGATTCAGCGATGACTGGGGAAGAATACCCAAATTCGAATGGCAACTGACAAGAAGACTGATCTCTTCTGAGGACACAGGTGCGGGTCTATGGGCTACCCGTTGTAACTCGAGAAATCACGCCACAACTCGAGAAATACTAGAATCTTCTCCCTTGCAAGCGGGTGAGATCCTTCTCCACTGCGGCATCTCTGGGGAAATCATTCCTTAAATCTTGAATCTCAAAAGGCTCTTTCACCCCCTTGCTGGCACCCAGGAATTTCCCCGCCAGCGGGTCTCAAAGTGAGAGGAACAACAAGGGATCTGCTGCGACTCAACAGAGTCCTGTTTTCCCCTGCTAAGATCTAGATGATCGTCCCCTTTCCGGACCCTTAGAGAAAGATTCCCTGGGGATTTGCTCAAATACCAAAAGGGGTTGATCACAACAAGAATGTCGGTGGGAGCATTAGGGTTTCGGCCACAATTCACCAAAACCCCCAAATGTCTTGTCCACTGCAGATGGCCTAGACTGCCGCGCAATGCCTCGATTGTCACCCCGAAACTCAAAGCACGGCACACTGACACGTGTGACAGCACTTTGGACCTCGAAGGCAAGCCACAGATCCCTCTGTCCGCTCGACATGGAGCCTGACACTGCTGCTGCAGCTAGACAGGCAAATAGCCATGCAAATATCCAGGTAAGACGGAACCTGTCTCCTCTGCAGGGGTCTCAGGGGAACCCACAAGACCAAGGTCAGGACTGTCGAGGCAAGATCAGGCACTGACCTCAGCACAAGTCGAGGACAGGGCACCGAAAGACGATCAGGGAGGATTTCCCAGAGGTGACGGACAACTGGCACAGAGACTGTCTTCTCTTGAGGTCACAGGGCCGGGTTCATGGTCTCCCCGTCGTACCTCTAGAAACCCGGCCGCAACTAGAGAAACAACAGTAGTTTCTCCATTGCAAGTGGGGTGAGGCCCTTATCCACTGAGGCATCTCTGGGGAAATAACTTCATCCCATTTGGATCTCGAAGGGATCTTTCACCCCCTTGCTGTGACCTAGGAATTTCTCTGCCCTACCCGTATCAACTCGAGAGGAACTATAAGATATCCGCTCGATTCAACAGAGACCTGGTTGCCCCTGCTAAGCTTCAGATGATCATGCCCTTTACTGCTCCTTAGAAAAAGTTCCCTGGAGCTTCGCTGGAATACAAAGAGGAGGTGTTCTCAACAGAAAAGTCGGGAGGAGCATCAGGGTTTTGGTCACCATTCACCAAGAACCCCAAATGCCTTCTCCACTGCAGATGAACTTGACATCCCCACACTGCCTTGACTGTCAACCCGACACTCGAACCACGACACCTCGGCACGTGTGACAGCACTTCGGACCTCGAGAGCAAGCCACAGATCACTCTGTCCGCTCGACATGGAGACTGATACTGCTGCTGCAGCTGGTCAGGCAAGTCGCTGTGCACGTGTCCCGGTGAGATAAAACCTGTCTCCTCTGTCGGATCCTCGGCTGAAACACGAGTACCTAGGTAAGGACGGTCGAGTGAAGCTCAGGCACTGGCCTGAGCACAAGTCGAGGACAGGGTACACTGAGACGATTGGGGAGGAATCCTCAGAGGTGACTCTCAACTGGCACGGAGACTGTTCTCTCCTGAGGCCACAGGGTTGCCTCCCTCGGCTCCCCGTCATCACTCGAAAAAACATGCCACACTTGAGAAACACCAGAAGCTTCTCCTTTGCAAAAGGTATGAGGACCTTATCTGATCCGGCGTTTCTTGGGAAATCACCCCTCCCCGCTAAGACATCGAAGGGCTCCTTCACTCCCTTGATGTAACACAAGGAGTTGCCGGCCACAACCGTCATACACAAGAGAAACCCCAGTAAACCCGCTGCGACTCAAGAGGAGCCCAGTTTGCCCCTGCTAAGCTCTAGATGATAGTGCCTTTTCCTGTTCCTTAGTATAAAGTGTCCTGGGGTTTCTGTCGCATCTCAAAGGGAGGTGCTCACAGTAGGAACATTGGGAGGATCATCCGGGGTTTGGCCGCCATTCTCCAAGACCCCCAAATGCCTTGTCCAATGCAGATGAACTTGTCTGCCCTGCACTTCTTTGACTGTCACCTCGAGGCTCGACGCCCGAAACACCTGCCCGTGTGACAGCACTTTGGGCCTGGAGTTCAAGCCACAGAACCCTATATCCGCTCGACATGGAGCCTGACACTGCTGTTGCAGCTGGTCAGGCAAGTAGCCGTGCACGTGTCCAGGCGAGACGAGGATTGTCTCCTCTGTGGTGCTCTCAGGGGTACACCAAGACTTAGGTCAGGACGGTTGAGGAAATCTCAGGCTCTGGCCTCAGCCAAAATCGATGACTGAGCACCGAGATGATTAGGGACGAATTCCCATAAGCGTTTGGCAACTGGCACGGAAACTGTCCAGTCTTGAGTGCAAAGGGGCGAGTCACTGGTTTCCCCGTTATACTCGAGAGGACCTCGCCACAACTTGAGAAAAACCAAAAGGTTTTCCCCTCCAAGCGGGGTGAAGACGTCGTCTGCTGTGGCAACTCGGGGTAAAGTACGTCTTCTCTCTTGGACCTCCAAAGTGTCATTTACCTCCTTGCTGTGACCCAAGAAGTTTCTCGCGCCACCAATCCTCACTCGAAGGGCACAACTAGTGTCCAGCCAAGAAAATAAAGAATGCCCAGTATCCCTGCTGAGCTCCAGATGAGGGGCCCTTTCCTGCTCTGTAGGGAAACAGTTCCCAGCACTTCCCTCACATTCCGACAGGAGACACTCTAACCAGGATTATCGGGAGCAGCATCCCGGGTCTTACCACCATATACAAGACCGCCCAATACCTTGTTCACTCCAGATAAACCTGGCTGCCCTGCACTGGGTCGACTGTCACACTGAGGCTCGAAGCCTGACACACTGGCACGTGTGAAAGGCCTGGGTGGATCCTCGAGGTCAAGGCACAGATCCCTGTGTCCACACTACGGGGAGCCTGTCACAGCTGCTGCAGCTGCAGGAGCAAGCGCAAGTGTACGTCTCCAGTCAAGACGAGGCCTGACTTTCCTGTGGGGGCTTCATGGGAACCTCAAGATTAATGCAACGATGGGCGAGGTAAACTCATATACCAGCTTCAGCACCAGACGAGGACTGAGGTCTTGGCGGTGACTGGCGAGGAATCTCCAAAGGTGCATGGCAACTGGCAAGTAGAATGGCCTCTCCTGAGGCCACAATGTTGGGTCTATGGGCTCCCCGTCGTAACTACTGAAGCCCCACCGCAACTCGAAAAATAGCAGAATTTCTCCCTTGCAAGCGGGGTTAGGCCCTTATCCACTGCGGCATCTCTGGGGAAATCATTCTTTCTCTCTTCGACATTGAAGGGCTCTTTCACCCCCTTGCTGAGACATAGGAATTTCCCCGCACTACTTGTCTCAACTGTAGCGGAACAACAAGGGATCCGCTGTGACTCAACAGAACCCTGTTTGCCACTGCTAAGTTCCAGGTTATCCTCCCCTTTCCTGCCCCTTAGGGAAAGGTTCCCTGGAGATTCGATTGAATATCAAAAGGAGATGCTCACAACAGAAAAGTCGCGAGGAGTATCAGGTGTTCGGCTACCATTCACCAAGACTCCCAAATGCCTTGTCCACTGCAGATGAATTGACAGCCCCACACTGCCTTGACTGTCATCCCAAGGCCTCGACACACGATCCACTGGCACGTGTGGCAGCACTTTGGACCTTGAGAAAAAGCCACATATCACTCTGTCCGCTCGACATGGAGCCTGACACTGTAACTGCAGCTGGTCAGGCAAGAAGCTATGCACGTGTCCAGGTGAGACGAAGCCTGTTTCCTCTTTGGGGCCCTCAGGGGTACACCAAGACCTAGATAAGGACGGTCGAGAAAATCTCAGGCTCCGGCCTCAGTAAAAGTCGAGGACTGAACACCGAGATGATTAGGGAAGAATCCCCAGATGCGCCGGACAACTGGCACGGAGACTGTCCAATCCTGAGTACACAGGGGTGATTCCCTGGCTTCCCCATTGTAACTCGAGAGGACCCCGTCATAACTTCAGAAAAACCAAAATATCTCCCCTGCAAGCGGTGCTGTGGACGTCATCCGCTATGGCCTATTGGGGGAAAGAACCTCTTCTTTCTTGGACCTCCAAAGTGTTGTTCACATTCTTGCTGTGACCCAAGAAGTTTCTCGTTCCACAGGTCATCCCACGCGGGGAACACCGAGGGTCCCGCCGTGAATGTAAATGAGCCCCAGAATCCCTGCTGAGCTCCAGATGAGGGGCCCTTTCCTGCAATGTCGGGAAAGGGTTCTCAGAACTTCCCTCACATCCCAACAGGAGACACTCGAAACAAGACTGTCTGGAGCAGCATCAGGGGTCTTGAAACCATTCCCCAAGACCCCCAAATTCCTCGTTCACTCCAAATGAACCTGACTGCCATGCACTGGGCCTACTGACACCCCGAGGCTCGAAGTCTGACACATTGACACGTGTAACAGACCTGGGTGGCAAGTCGAGGTCAAGTCACAGATCCCTGTGTCCACTCGACGGGGAACATTTCACAGGTGCTAGAGATGCAGAGGCAAGTGCAAGTGTACGTCTCCAGGCAAGACGAGGCCTAACTTTCCTGTGAGGGCTCCATGGGATCCCCAAGAGTTAAGTCAGCATTGGCGAGGAAAGCTCAGGGACCTGGTTCAGCACCAGACGAGGACTGAGGAGTCTGGGTTGACTGGGGAGGAATCTCAAAAGGCACATGGAAACCAGTAAGAAGACTTGCCTCTCCTGAGACCACAGGTGCGGGTCCATGGTTTCCCCGTCGTAACTCTAGAAACCACGCCACAAATCGAGAAATAACAGTAGCTTCTCCATTGCAAGCGGGGTGAGTCCCTTATGTACTACGGCATCTCGGGGGAAATCACTCTTTTTCTCTTCGACATCGAAGGGCTCTTTCACCCCCTTGCTGTGACAAAGGAATTTCCCCGCACTACTTGTCTCAACTGTAGGGGAACAACAAGGGATCCGCTGTGACGTAACAGAGCCCTGTTTGCCACTGCTAAGCTCCAGGTGATCGTCGCCTTTCCTGCCCCTTAGGGAAAGGTTCCATGGAGCTTCGATCGAATATCAAGAGGAGATGCTCGCAACAGAAAAGTCGGGAGGAGCATCAGGGGTTCGGCCACCATTCACCAAGACTCCCAAATGCCTTGTCCACTGCAGATGAATTGACAGCCCGGCACTGCCTTGACTGTCATCCCGAGGCCTCGACACACGACCCTCTGGCACGTGTGGTAGCACTTTGGACCTCGAGAGCAAGTCACATATCACTCTGTCCGCTCGACATGGAGCCTGACACTGTTCCTGCAGCTAGTCAGCCAAGTAGCCGTGCACGTGTCCAGGTGAGACGAAGCCTGTTTCCTCTGTGGGGCATTCAGGGGTACACCAAGACCTAGGTCAGGATGGTCGAGGAAATCTCAGGCTCCAGCTTCAGCAAAAGTCGAGGACTGAACACTGAGACGATTAGGGAAGAATCTCCAGATGCGCCGGACAACTGGCAAGGAGACTGTCCAATCCTGAGTACACAGGAGCGAGTCCCTGGCTTCCCCATTGTAACTCGAGAGGACCCCGTCATAACTTGAGAAAAAAAAAAAAAAAAA
>SJYD01055689.1:24878-49779 GCA_006408635.1 Nanger granti
AAAAAAAAAAAAAAAAAGATTTGCCCTGCAAGCAGTGATGAGGACGTCATCCGCTGTGGCATATCGGGGGAAAGAACCTCTTCTTTCTTGGACCTCCAAAGTGTTGTTCACATTCTTGCTGTAACCCAAGAAGTTTCTCGTTCCACAGGTCATCCCTCGCGGGGAACACCGAGGGTCCCGCCATGAATGTAAAGGAGCCCCAGTATCCCTGCTGAGCTCCAGATCAGGGACCCTTTCCTGCTCTGTTGGGAAAGGGTTCCCAGCACTTCCCTCACATCCCAAGAGAAGACACTCGAAACAAGACTGTCTGGAGCAGCATCAGGGGTCTTGCCTCCATTCCCCAAGACCCCCAAATTCCTCGTTCACTCCAAATCAACCTGACTGCCATGCACTGGGCCTACTGTCACCCCGAGGCTCGAAGCCTGACACACTGACACGTGTGACAGACCTGGGTGGCAAGTCGAGGTCAAGTCACAGATCCCTGTGTCCACTCGACTGGGAACATTTCCAGGTGCTTGAGCTGCAGAGGCAAGCGCAAGTGTACGTCTCCAGGCAAGACGAGGCCTAACTTTCCTGTGAGGGCTCCATGGGATCCCCAAGAGTTATGTCAGCATTGGCGAGGAAAGCTCATGGACCTGGTTCAGCACCAGACGAAGAATGAGGACTCTGGGTTGACTGGGGAGGAATCTCGAAAGGCACATGGAAACCGGTAAGAAGACTGGCCTCTCCTGAGGCCACAGGTGCGGGTCCAAGGTCTCCCTGTCGTATCTCTAGAAACCACGTCGCAACTCGAGAAATACCAGTAGCTTCTCTATTGCAAGCGGGGTGAAGCCCTTATCCACTGAGGCATCTCTGGGAAATCACTTCTTCCAATTTAGATCTCGACGGGATCTTTCACCCCCTTGCTGTGACCCAGGAATTTCTCTGGCCTACCCGTATCAACTCGAGAGGAACTATAAGATATCCGCGCGATTCAACAGAGCCCTGGTTGCCCCTGCTAAGCTTCAGATGATCGTGCCCTTTACTGCCCCTTAGTAAAAGTTTCCCTGAAGCTTCGCTCGAATACAAGAGGAGGTGCTCTCAATAGAAAAGTTGGTATGGGCATCAGGGTTTCGGTCACCATTCACCAAGAACCCCAAATGCCTTGTCCACTGCAGATGAACTTGACAGCCCCACACTGCCTTGACTGTCAACCCGACGCTCGACCCACGATACCTTGGAATGTGTGACAGCACTTCGGTCCTCGAGAGCAAGCCACAGATCGCTCTGTCCGCTCGACATGGAGCCTGACACTGCTGCTGCAGCTGGTCAGGCAAATCGCTGTGCACGTGTCCAGGTGAGACGAAACCTGTCTCCTCTGTCGGAGCCTCAGCGGAAACCCGAGGACCTAGGTAAGGACGGTCAAGTGAAGCTCAGGCACTGGCCTGAGCACAAGTCGAGAACAGGGTACACTGATACGATTGAGGAGGAATCCTCAGTGGTGACTGTCAACTGGCATGAAGAGTGATCTCTCCTGAGGCCACAGGGTAACCTCCCTTGGCTCCCCGTCATAACTCGAGAAACCATGCCACACTCGAGAAACACCAGAAGCTTCTCCTTTGCAAATGGTATAAGGTCCTTATCTGATCCGGCATTTCTTGGGAAATCACCCCTCCCCGCTAAGTCGTCGAAGTGCTCCTTCACTCCCTTGATGTAACACAAGGAGTTCCCGGCCATAACCGTCGTAAACAAGAGGAACCCCTGTAGACCCGCTGTGACTCAAGAGGTGTCCAGTTTGCCCCTGCTCAGCTCCAGATGATAGTGCCTTTTCCTGCTCCTTAGTATAAAGTATCCCGGGTTTTCTGTCACATCCCAAAGGGAGGTGCTCGCAGTAGGAACGTTGGGAGGATCATCTGAAGTTTGACCGCCATTCTCCAAGACCCCCAAATGCCTTGTCCAATGCAGATGAACTTGTCTGCCCTGCACTACTTTGACTGTCACCTCGAGGCTCGACGCCCGAAACACCTGCCCGTGTGACAGCACTTTGGGCCTGGAGTTCAAGCCACAGATCCGTGTATCCCCTCGACATGGAGCCTGACACTTCTGTTGCGGCTGGTCAGGCAAGTAGCCCTGCACGTGTCCAAACGAGACGAGGAGTGTCTCCTCTGTGGTGCCCTCAGGGGTACACC
This sequence comes from Nanger granti, assembly GCA_006408635.1. Lineage (NCBI taxonomy): Eukaryota > Metazoa > Chordata > Mammalia > Artiodactyla > Bovidae > Nanger > Nanger granti. The sequence continues at coordinate 27,047 of SJYD01055689.1, forward strand.
AAGACCTAGGTCAGGACGGTTGAGGAAAGCTCAGGCTCTGGCCTCAGCCAAAGTCAATGACTGATGACTGAGCACCGAGATGATTAGGGACGAATCCCCATAAGCGTTTGGTAACTGGCACGGAAACTGTCCAATCTTGATTGCAAAGGGGCGAATCACTGGGTTCCCCGTTAAACTCGAGAGGACCTCGCCACAACTTGAGAAAAAACAAAATGTTTACCCCTGCAAGCGGGGTTAAGACGTCGTCTGCTGTGGCGTCTCGGGGTAAAGTACGTCTTCTCTCATGGACCTCCAAAGTGTCATTCACCTCCTTGCTGTGATCCAAGAAGTTTCTCACGCCGCCAATCCTCAGTCGAGGGAAACAACTAGGGTCCAGCCATGAATGTAAATGAGCCCCAATAACCCTGCTGAGCTCCAGATGAGGGGCCCTTTCCTGCTCTGTCGGGAAACAGTTCCCAGCACTTCCCTCACATGCCGACAATAGACACATTAACCAGGACTGTTTTTGAGCAGCATCCCGGGTCTTACCAACATACCAAGATCCCCAAATAACTCGTTCATTCCAGATTAACCTGATTGCCCTACACTGGGTCTACTCTCACCCTGAGGTACGAAGCCTGACACACTGGCACGTGTGACAAACCTAAGTGGATCCTCGAGGTAAAGGCGCAGATCCCTGTGTCCACTCGACGGGGAGTCTTTCACATTTCTGCAGCTGCAGGAGCAAACACAATTGTACGTCAATAGTCATGACGAGGCCTGACTTTCCTGTGGGGGCTTCATGGGAACCCCAATATTTATGTCAGCATTGGCGAGGTAAGCTCAAATACCAACTTCAGCACCAGACGAAAACTGAAGATTCGGCGATGACTGGGGAGGAATCCCCAAAGTCGCAAGGCAACAGACAAGAAAACTGGCGTCTCCTGAGGGCACAGGTGCGGGTCTATCGGCTACCCGTCGTAACTCGAGTAACCACGCCACAACTCGAGAAATACCAGAAACTTCTCCCTTTAAAGCGGGGTGAGATCCTTATCCACTGCGGCATCTCTGAGGAAATAATTTCTACCCTCTTGGACCTTAAAGGGCGCTTCTACCCCCTTGCTGGGATCCAGGAATTTCCCCGCACTATGGGTCTCAACCAGAGAGGAACAACAAGGGATCTGCTGCAACTCAACAGAGCTCTGTTTTTCCCTGCTAAGATCTAGATGATCATCCCCTTTCCAGACCCTTAGGGGAAGGTTCCCTGGGGCTTCACTCGAATACCAAGAGGGGGTGATCACAACAGGAATGTCGGTGGGAGCATTAGGCGTTCGGTCACCATTCACCAAGACCCCCAAATTCCTTGTCTACTGCAGATGAACTAGACTGCCCCACAATGCCTCGATTGTCACCCCGAGACTCAAAACAAGGCACACTGGCACGTGTGACAGCAGTTTGGACCTCATGGGCAAGCCACAGTGTCCTCTGTCTGCTCGATATGAAGCCTGAAACTGCTGCTGCAGTTGGACAGGCAAGTAGCCATGCACATGTCCAGGTGAGTCGGAACCTGTCTCCTCTGCGGGAGCCTCAGGGGAACGCCCAAGACCTAGGTCAGGACTGTCAAGGCAAGATCAGGCACTGGCCTCAGCACAAGTCGAAGTCAGGACACCCAGAGACGATTGGGGAGGATTTCCCAGATGTTACGGGCAACTGGCACACAGACTGTCTTCTCCTGAGGCCACAGGGGTGGGTCCATGGTCTCCCCGTCGTATCTCTAGAAACTCCTCCACAACTCGAGAAACACCAGTAGCTTCTCCAATTCAAGCGGGGTAATGCACTTATCCACAGAGGCATCTTTGGGGAAATCACTCCTTCCCATTTGGATATCGAAGGGATTTTTCACCCCCTTCCTCTGACCCAGGAATTTCCCTATCCTAACCGTATCAACTCGAGAGGAACGATAGACATACACGCGATTCAACAGACCCATGTTTGCACCTGCTAAGCTCAGATGATCGTCCCCTTTACTGCCCCTTAGAAAAGGTTTCCCTGGATCTTCCCTCGAATACCAAGAGGATGTGCTCGAAACAGAAAAGTCGGGAGGAGCATCAGGTTGTCGGTCACCATTAACCAAGACCCCCAAAAGCCTTGTCCACTGCAGATGAACTTGACAGCCCCAAACGGCCTTGACTGTCACCTCGAGACTCAACACACGAAACCCTGTCACGTGTTTCAGCACTTTGGACCTCGAGAGCAAGCGACAGATCGCTCTGTCCGCTCGACATGGAGCCTGACACTGCTTCTGCACCTGGTCAGGCAAGTCGCTGTGCACTTGTCCAGTGAGACGAAGACTGTCTCTTCTGTCGAAACCTCAGCGAAACCCCCAAGACATAGGTCAGGATGATCGAGAGAAACTAAGACACTTGCCTCAGCACAAGTCGAGGACAGGGCACACTGAGAAGATTGGGCAGGAATCCTCAGAGGTGAAGGTCAACTGGCACGGAGACTGTCGTCTCCAGAGTTTAAAGTGGCGCTTCTCTGGGCTCACCATCCTAACACGACAAACCACGGCACAACTCGAGAAACACCAGAAGCTTCTCCTTTGCGAGTGGGGTGAGGCCCTTATCTGATCCGGCGTCTCTTGGGAAATCACCCCTTGCCTCTTGGACCTCGAAGGGCTCATTCACTCCCTTGCTGTGACAAAAGGAGTTCCCTGCCACAAACGTCCCACCGAAGAGTAACCCAAGTGGACACGATGCGACTCAAGAGGAGCCCAGTTTGCACCTGCTAAGCTCTAGATACAAGCCCCTTTTCCTACTCCTTAGTATAAAGTTTCCTTGGACTCCCTTCGCATCCCAAAAGGAGATGCTCACAGTAGGAACGTAGGGAGGAGCATCGGGGTTTCATTCATCATTCTCAAGAACACCCAAATGACTTGTCCACTGTAGATGAACTTGTCTGTCCTGCACTGCCTTGATTCTCACCCCGAGGCTCGACGCCCCAAACACCTCCACGTGTGACAGCACTTTGGGCCTGAAATTCAAGCCACAGTTCCCTGTGTCCACTCGACATGGAGCCTGACACTGCTGTTGCAGCTCGTCAGGCAAGTAGCCCTGAACGTGTCCAGGCGAGACGAGGAGTGTGTTCTCTATGGTACCCACAGGGGAACACCAAGACCTAGGTCAGGACGGTTGAGGAAAGCTCAGGCTCTGGCCTCAGCCAAAGTCGAGGACTGAGACCCGAGATGATTAGGGAAGAATCCCCATAAGCGTTTGGCAACTGGCACGGTAACTGTCCAATCTTGAATGCAAAGGGGCGAGTCACTGGGTTCCCCATTATAATTCGAGAGGACCTCTCCACAGCGTGAGAAAAACCAAAAGATTTTCCCCTCCAAGCGAGGTGGATACTTCGTTTGCTGTGGCGTTTCAGGGTAAGGAACCTCTTCTCTCTTGGAACTCAAAAGTGTCATTCACCTCCTTGCTGTGACCCAAGACGTTCCTCGCGCCGCCAATCCTCACTCGACAGGAACACCGAGGGTCCAGCCATGAATGTAAAGGAGCCTCAGTATCCCTGCTGAGCTCCAATGAGGGGCCCTTTCCTGCTCTCTCGGAAATGGGTACCCAGCACTTCCCTCACATCTTGGCAGGAGACATTCTAACCAGCACTGTCGGGAGCAGCATCCCGGGTATTATTACCACCATTACCCAAGACCGCCAAATGTCTCGTTTAATCCAGATGAACCTGACTGCCCTGCACAGGGTCGACTGTCACACTGAGGTTCGAAGCCTGACACACTGGCACGTGTGACAAACCTAGGTGGATTGTCAAGGTCAAGGCACAGTTCCCTGTGCCCACATTATGGGGAGCCTTTCACAGCTGCTGCAGCTGCTGGAGCAAGTGAAAGTGTATGTCTCCAGTCACGACGAGGCCTGACTTTCCTGTGGGGGCTCCTTGGGAACCCCAAGATTTATGTAAGCATGGGCGAGGTAAACTCACGTACCAGCTTCAGCACCAGATGAGGACTGAGGTCTCGGCGGTGACTGGTTGGAATCCCCAAAGATGCTTGGCAACTGGCAAGAAGACTGGCCTCTCCTGAGGCCACAGAGACAGGGCCATGGGCTCCCCGTCGTAACTTTAGAAACCCAGCCGCATCTTGAAAAATAGCAGAAGCTTCTCCCTTGCAATCGGGGTGAGACCCTTATCCACTGCGGCATCTCTGGGGAAAACATTCTTTCTCTGTTCGACATTGAAGGGCTCTTTCACCCCCTTGCTGTGACACTGGAATTTCCCCTCCCTACCCGTTTCAACTGGAGGGTAACAAAAAAGGATCCGCTGCGACTCAACAGAGCCCTGTTTGCCACTGCTAAGCTCCAGGTGATCGTCCCCTTTCCTGCCCCTTAGGGAAAGGTTCCCTGGAGCTTCGATCGAATATCAAGTGGAGATGCTCGCAACAGAAATGTCGTGACGAGCATCAGGGGTTTGGCCACCATTCACCAAGACATCCAAATGCCTTGTCCACTGCAGATGAACTTGACAGCACCGCACTGCCATGACTCTCATCCCGAGGCCTTGACACACGACCCACTGACACTTGTGGCAGCACATTGGACCTCGAAAGCAAGCCACATATCACTCTGTCCGCTCGACATGGAGCCTGACACTGTTCCTGCAGCTGGTCAGGCAAGTAGCCGTGCCCGTGTCCAGGTGAGATGAGGCCTGTTTCCTCTGTGGGGCACTCAGGGGTACACCAAGACCTAGGTCAGTACGATCGAGGAAAGCTCAAGCTACAGCCTCGAAAAAGTCTAGGACTGAGCACGGAGACGATTAGGGAAGAATCCCCAGAGAAGCCTGGCAACTGGCACGGAGACTGTCCCATCCCGAGTCCACGGGGTGAATCCCTGGGGTCCCCGTTGTAACTCGAGAGGACCCCGACACATCTTGAGAAAAACCAAATGATTCTCCCCTGCAAGGGGTTTGAGGACCTCGTCTGCTGTGGCATCTCGGGGGAAAGAACCTCTTCTCTCTTAGACCAAAAAGCTGTCGTTCACCTTCCTGCTCTGACCTAATAATTTACTCCCGATGCCCGTTCTCACTTGTGGGGAACACCGAGATGATTCTCCCCTGCAAGGGGTTTGAGGACCTCGTCTGCTGTGGCATCTCGGGGGAAAGAACCTCTTCTCTCTTAGACCAAAAAGCTGTCGTTCACCTTCCTGCTCTGACCTAATAATTTACTCCCGATGCCCGTTCTCACTTGTGGGGAACACCGAGGGTCCTGCCATGATTGTAAAGTAGCCCTAGTTGCCTGCTTGGTTCCAGATGAGGATCCCTTTCCTTCTCTGTCGTAAAAACTTTCCCAGCATTTCCCTCACATCCCAACAGGAGACACTCGAACCAGGACTGACGGGAGCAGCCTCAGGGGTCTAGTCAAGGCACAGTTCCCTGTGCCCACATTACGGGGAGCCTTTCACAGCTGCTGCAGCTGCTGGAGCAAGTGAAAGTGTACGTCTCCAGTCACGACGAGGCCTGACTTTCCTGTGGGGGCTCCTTTGGAACCCCAAGATTTATGTAAGCATGGGCGAGGTAAACTCACGTACCAGCTTCAGCACCAGATGAGGACTGAGGTCTTGGTGGTGACTGGTTGGAATCCCCAAAGGTACTTGGCAACTTGCAAGAAGACTGGCCTCTCCTGAGGCCACAGAGGCGGGGCCATGGGCTCCCCGTCGTAACTTCAGAAGCCCTGCCGCAACTCGAAAAATAGCAGAAGCTTCTCCCTTGCAATCGGGGTGAGACCCTTATCCACCGCAGCATCTCTGGGGAAATCACTCTTTTTCTCTTCGGCATCGAAGGGCTCTTTCACCCCCTTGCTGGTACACTGGAATTTCCCCGCCCTACCCGTCTCAACTGGAGGGGAACAACAAGGGATCCGCTGCGACTCAACAAAGCCCTGTTTGCCACTGCTAAGCTCCAGGTGATCGTCCCCTTTCCTGACCCTTAGGGAAAGGTTCCCTGGAGCTTCGATCGAATATCAAGTGGAGATGCTCGCAACAGAAATGTCGTGACGAGCATCAGGGGTTTGGCCACCATTCACCAAGACATCCAAATGCCTTGTCCACTGCAGATGAACTTGACAGCACCGCACTGCCATGACTGTCATCCCGAGGCCTAGACACACGACCCACTGACACGTGTGGCAGCACATTGGACCTTGAGAGCAAGCCACATATCACTCTGTCCGCTCGACATGGTGCCTCACACTGTTCCTGCAGCTGGTCAGGCAAGTAGCCGTGCTCCTGTCCAGGCGAGATGAGGCCTGTTTCCTCTGTGGGGCACTCAGGGGTACACCAAGACCTAGGTCAGTATGGTCGAGAAAAGCTCAAGCTACGGCCTCGAAAAAAGTCAAGGACTGAGCACCGAGACGATTAGGGAAGAATCCCCAGAGGCGCCTGGCAACTGGCACGGAGACTGTCCCATCCCGAGTTCACGGGGTAAATCCCTGGGGTCCCCGTTGTAACTCGAGAGGACCCCGACACATCTTGAGAAAAATCGAAAAAAGTCAAGGACTGAGCACCGAGACGATTAGGGAAGAATCCCCAGAGGCGCCTGGCAACTGGCACGGAGACTGTCCCATCCCGAGTTCACGGGGTAAATCCCTGGGGTCCCCGTTGTAACTCGAGAGGACCCCGACACATCTTGAGAAAAACCAAAAGATTCTCCCCTGCAAGCGGTGTGAGGACCTCGTCTGCTGTGGCATCTCGGGGGAAAGAACCTCTTCTCTCTTAGACCAAAAAGCTGTCGTTCACCTTCCTCCTGTGACCCAAGAATTTACACTCTATGGTCGTCCTCACTTGTGGGGAACACCGAGGGCCCCGCCATGATTGTAAAGTAGCCCTAGTTGCCTGCTTGGTTCCAGATGAGAGTCCCTTTACTTCTCTGTCGGAAAAACTATCCCAGCATTTCCCTCACATCCCAACAGGTGATACACGAACCAGGGCTGACGGGAGCAGCCTCAGGGGTCTTGCTAACATTTCCCAAGACTCCCAAACACCTCCATCACTCCAGATGAACCGGGCTGCCCTGCACTGGGTCGACAGTCACCCCGAGGCTCAAAGCCTGACACACTGGCACCTGTGACAGACCTGGATGGTATTTCGAAGTCAAGTCACAGATCCCTGGGTCCACTCGACGGGGAGATTTTCACAGCTGCTGCAGCTGCGGAGGCAAGCGCAACTGTACGTCTCCAGGGAAGAAGAGACCTTACTTTCCTGTGAAAGCTCCAACGGAACCTCAAGATTTATGTCAGCTTTGGCGAGGAAAGCTTAGGTCCCTGGTTCACCATCAGACGAGGACTGAGGACTCTGCGTTGATTGGGGACGAATCCCAAAAGGCACATGGCAACTGGCAAGAAGACTGGCATCTCCTGAGGCCACAGTGGCAGGTCCATTTTCTCCCCGTTGTTACTAGAAACCCTGCCGCAACTCAAGAAATAACACTAGCTTCGCCATTGCATGCGGGGTGAGGCACTTATTCACTGAGGCATCTCTGGGGAAATCATTCCTTCCCTCTTGGACCTCAAAGGGCTCTTTCACCCCCTTGCTGGGACCTAGAAATGTCCCTGCTCTACGGGTCTCAACCAGAGAGAAACAACAAGGGATCTGCTGCGACTCAACAGAGCCCGGTTTGCTCCTGCTAAGATCTAGATAATCTTCCCCATTCCAGACTCTTACAGAAAGGTTCCCTGGGGATTAGCTCGATTACCAAGAGGGAGTGATCACAACAGGAATGTCGGGGGGAGCATTAGGGGTTCGGCCACCATTCACCAAGACCCCCAAATGCCTTGTCCACTGCACATGAACTACAAAGCCCGCAATGACTCGACTGTCATCCCGAGACTCAAAGCACGGTACAATGTCACGTGAGATAGCACTTTGGATCTCGAGGGCAAGCCACAGATCCCTCTGTCCATTCGACGTGGAGACTGACACTGCTGCTGCAGCTGGACAGGCAAGTAGCCATTCACATGTCCAGGTGAGACGGAACCTGTCTACTCTGCGGGGGCCTCAGGGGAACCCCCAAGACCTAGGACAGGACTGTCGAAGCAAGAACAGGCACTGGCCTCAGCACAAGTCGAGGGCAGGGCACCCAGAGACGATTAGGGAGGATTTCCCAGAGGTGACTGGCAACTGGCACGGAGACTGTCCTCTCCTGAGGGCACAGAGGCGGGTCCATGTTCTCCCCGTCATACCTCTAGAAACCCTGCCACAACTTGAGAAACACCAGTAGCTTCTCCATTGCAAGGGGGGTGAGGCACTTACCAGTGAGGCATCTCTGGGGAAATCACTCCTTCCCTTTGGGATCTCGAAGGGGTATTTCACCCCCTTCCTCTGACCCAGGAATTTCCCCACCCTAACCGTATCAACTCGAGAGGATCCGTAAGACATCCGAGCGATTCAACAGAGCCATGTTTGCACATGCTAAGCTCCAGATGATCGTCCCCTTTACTGTCCCTTAGAAAAGATTTCCCTGGATCTTCGCTGGAATACCAAGAGGAGGTGCTCACAACAGAAAAGTAGGGAGGAGCCTCAAGGTTTCCCACCATTCAACAAGACCCCCAAATGCCTTGTCCACTGCAGATGAACTTGAGAGCCACAAACTGCCTTGACTGTCACCCCGAGGCTCAACGCACGACACCCTGGTACGTGTGTCAGCACTTTGGACCTCGAGGGCAAGCCACAGATCGCTAGTGCGCTCGACACGGAGCCTGACACTGCTGCTGCAGCTGTTCAGTCAAGTCGCCATGCGCGTGTCCAGTGAGACAAAGACTGTCTCCTCTGTCGGAGCCTCAGCGGAACCCCCAAGAACTAGGTCAGGACGGTCGAGGGAAGCACAGGCACTGGCCTCAGCACAAGGCGAGGAGAGGGCACACTGAGAAGATTGGGGAGGAATCCTCAGAGGTGACGGGCAACTGGCACAGAGACTGTCCTATCCTGAGGCAAAAGTGGCGCCTCTCTGGGCTGCCCGTCGTAACTCGACAAACCATGGCACAACTCGAGAAACACCAGAAGCTTCTCCTTTGCTTGTGGGGTGAGGTTCTTATCTGATCCAGCGTCTCGTGGAAAATCACCCCTTCACTCTTGGACCTCGAAGGGCTCATTCACTCCCTTGCTGTGACAAAAGGAGTTCCCTGCCACAAACATCGCACCCAAAAGGAACCCCAGTGGACCCGATGCGACTCAAGAGGAGCCCAGTTTGCACTTGCTAAGCTCTAGATAATAAGCCCTTTTCCTGTTCCTTAGTATAAAGTTTCCAGGGATTCCCTTCGCATCCCAAAAGGAGATGCTCACAGTAGGAACGTAGGGAGGAGCATCGGGGTTTCATCCACCATTCTCAAGGACTCCCAAATGAATTGTCCACTGCAGATGAACCTGTCTGCCCTGCACTGTCTTGACTGTCACCACGAGGCTTGATGCCAAAAACACCTAGACGTGTGACAACACTTTGGGCCTCGAGGGCAAGCCACAGTTCCCTGTGTCCACTCGACAGGGAGCCTGACACTGCTGCTGCAGCTGGTCAGGCAAGAAGCCGTGCAGGTGTCCAGGCGAGACGAGGACTGTCTCCTCTGTGGGTCTCTGAGGGTTATTCCAAGACCTAGGTCTGGGCGGTCGAGGAAAGCTCAGGCTCCGGTTTCAGCAAGGATCGAGGACTGAGCACCGAGACGACTAAGGAAGAATCCCCATAGGCCTCTGGCCACTGGCACGGAAACTGTCCAATCTTGAGTGCACAGGGGCGAGTCCCTGGGTTCCCTGTTGTAATTCGAGAGGACACCCCCACAACTTGAGAAAAATCAAAATATTTTCCCCTGCAAGTGTGGTGAGGACCTCGCCTGCTGTGGCATCTCGGGGAAAGAACCTCTTCGCTCTAGGACCTCCAAAGTGTCGTTCACCTTCTTACCTGTGCCCCAAGAAGTTTCTCGGGCCACCCGTCCTCACTCGAGGGGAACACCAAAGTTGCCGCCATGAATGTAAAGGAGCCCCAGTATCCCTGCTAAGCTCCACATGAGTTGCCCATTCCTGCTCTGTCTGGAAAGGGTTCTCAGGTTCCCTCACATCCCAACAGGAGACACTCGAACCAGGACTGTTGGGAGTAGCATCAGGGGTCTTGCTACCATTCTCCAAGACCCCAAAATATCTCGTTCACTCCAGATGAACCTGATTGCCCTTCACTGCGTCTACTGTCACCCTGAGGCTCGAAGCCTGACACACTGGCACGTGTGACAGACCTGGATGGATCCACGAAGTCAAGGCACAGATCCCTGTGTCCACTCGACGTGGAGTCTTTCTCATTTCTGCAGCTGCAGGAGCAAGCAGACGTGTACGTCTTTAGTCATGACGAGGCTTGACTTTTCTATGGGGGCTTCATGGTAACCCCAATATTTATGTCAGCATTGGCGAGGTAAGCTCAGATACCAGCTTCAGCACCCGACGAAAACTGAGGATTCGGCGATGACTGGTGAGGAATCCCCAAGGTCGCATTGCAACTGTCAAGAAGAGTGGCCTCTCCTGAGCGCACATGTGCGAATCTAAGGGCTATTCGTCGTAATTTGATAAATCACGCCACAACTTGAGAAATACCAGAATCTTCTCCCTTGAAAGCGAGGTGAGATCCTTATCCTCTGTGGCATCTCTGGAGAAAACATTCCTCCCCTCTTGGACCTCAAAGGGCCTTTTCACCCCCTTGCTGGGATCCAGGAATATCCCCGCCCTACGGGTCTCAACCTGAGACTAACAACAAGGAATCTGCTGCGACTCAACAGAGCCCTGATTGCCCCTGCTAAGTTCTAAATAGTCGTCCCCTTTCTGGACACTTAGAGAAAGGTTCCCTGGAGCTTTGCTCGAATACCAAGAGGGGGTGATCACAATAGGAATGTCAGTGGGAGCATTAGGGTTTCTGCCACAATTCACCAAAACCCCCAAATGCCTTGTCCACTGCAGATAAACTAGACTGCCCCGCAGTGCCTCGACTGTCACCCCGAGACTCAAAGCACGGCACACTGGCACGTGTGACAGCACTTTGGTCTTCGAGGGCAAGCCACAGATCCCTCTGTCCGCTTGACATGGAGCCTGACACTGCTGCTGCAGCTGGACAGGCAAGTAGCCATTCACATGTCCTAGTGAGACGGAACCTGTCTCCTCTGCGGTTGTCTCAGTGGAACCCCCAAGAACTAGGTCAGAACTGTCGAGGCAAGATCAGGCACTGGCCTCAGCACAAGTCGAGGACAGGACACCCAGAGACGATTGGGGAGGATTTCCCAGAGGTGACGGGCAACTGGCACGGAGACTGTCCACTCCTGAGGCCACAGGGGCGGATCCATGGTCTCCCCATCGTACCTCTAGAAACCCCACCACAGCTCGAGAAACACCAGTAGCTTCTCCATTGCAAGCGGGATGAGGCACTTACCCACTGAGGCATCTCTGGGGAAATCACTCTTTCCCTTTGGGATCTCGAAGGGATTTTTCACCCCTTTCCGCTGACCCAGGAATTTCCCCACCCTAACTGTATCAACTAGAAAGGATCCATAAGACATCCGAGCGATTCAACAGAGCCATGTTTGCACCTGCTAAGCTCCAGATGATCGTCCCCTTTACTTCCCCTTAGAAAAGGTTTTCCTGGATCTTCGCTAGAATACCAAGAGGAGGTGCTCGCCACAGAAAAGTAGGGAGAAGCCTCAGGGTTTCAACCACCATTCACCAAGACCCCCAAATGCCTTGTCCACTGCAGATGAACTTGACAGCCCCAAACTGCCTTGACTGTCACCCCGAGGCTCAACGCACGACACCCTGGTACGTGTGTCAGCACTTTGGGTCTCGAGAGCAAGCCACAGTTTGCTAGTGCTCTCGACATGGAGCCTGACACTGCTGCTGCAGCTGGTCAGGCAAGTCGCCATGCACGTGTTCAGGTGAGACGAAGCCTGTTTCCTTTGTCGGAGCCTGTGGGGAACCCCCATGACTTAGGTCAGGATGGTCGAGTGAAGCTCAGGCAGTGGCCTGATCACAAGTTTAGGACAGGGTTCACTTAGACGATTAGGGAGGAATCCTCAGAGGTGACGAGCATGTGGCACGGAGACTGTCCTCTCCTGAGGCCACAGGGTTGTGTCTCTTAGCTCCCCTTCTTAACTCGAGATACCACGCAAGAACTCGATAAGCAGCAGAAGCTTCTCCTTTGCAAAAGTTGTGCGGACCTTATATGATCCGGCGTCTCTTGGGAAAACACCCCTCCCCGCTAAGACCTCGAAGTGCTCCATCACTACCTTGATGTAACACAAAGAGTTTCCGGCCACAACCGTCGTACACAAGAGGAACCTCAGTAGACCCGCTGCGACTCAAGAGGAGCAGAGTTTGCCCCTGCTAAGCTCTAGATGATAGTGCCTTTTCCTGCTCCTTAGTATAAATGTCCTGGGGCTTCTGTCGCATCCCAAAGGGAAATGCTCGCAATAGGAACATTGGGAGGATCATCTGGGTTTTGGCCACCATTCTCCAAGACCCCCAAATGCCTTGTCCAATGCAGATGAATCTGATTGCCCTGCACTGGGTCTACTGTCACATTGAAGCTCGAAGCCTGACACACTGGCACGTGTGATGACAGACCTGGGTGGATTCTCGAGGTCAAGGCACAGATCCCTGGGTCCACTCGACAGGGAATCTTTCACATTTCTGCAGCTGCAGGAGCAAGCACAAGTGTACGTCTCTAATCATGAGGAGGCCTGACTTTCCTGTGGGGGCTTAATGGGAACCCCAATATTTATGTCAGCATTGGCGAGGTAAGCCCAGATACCAGCTTCCGCACCAGATGAAAACTGAGTATTTGGCGATGACTGGGGAGGAATCCTCCAATTCGCATGGCAACTGCCAAGAAGACTGGCCTCTCCTGAGGTCACAGGTGTGGGTCTATGGGATACCCGTCGTAACTCGAGAAAACAAGCCACAACTCGAGAAATACCAGAATCTTCTCCCTTGCAAGCGGAGTGAGATCCTTATCCACTGCGTCATCTCTGTGGAATTCATTCCTTCCCTCTTAGACTTCAAAGGGTTCTTTCACCCCCTTGCTGGGACCCAGGAATTTCCCCGCCCTACGGGATTCAACCAGAGTGGAACAACAAGGGATCTGCTGTGACTCAACAGAGCCCTGTTTGCCCCTGCTAAGGTCTAGATGACCGTCCACTCTCCGGACCCTTAGAGAAAGGTTCCCTGGGGCTTCGTTCAAATACCAAAAGGGGGTGATCACAACATTTATGTTGGGGGGAGCATTAGGCGTTTGGCCACCATTCACCAAGACCCCCAAATGCCTTGTCCACTGCAGATGAACTTGACAGCCCCAAACTGCCTTGACTGTCACCCCGAGGCTCAACGCACGACACCCTGGTACGTGTGTCAGCACTTTGGGTCTCGAGAGCAAGCCACAGTTTGCTAGTGCTCTCGACATGGAGCCTGACACTGCTGCTGCAGCTGGTCAGGCAAGTCGCCATGCACGTGTTCAGGTGAGACGAAGCCTGTTTCCTTTGTCGGAGCCTGTGGGGAACCCCCATGACTTAGGTCAGGATGGTCGAGTGAAGCTCAGGCAGTGGCCTGATCACAAGTTTAGGACAGGGTTCACTTAGACGATTAGGGAGGAATCCTCAGAGGTGACGAGCATGTGGCACGGAGACTGTCCTCTCCTGAGGCCACAGGGTTGTGTCTCTTAGCTCCCCTTCTTAACTCGAGATACCACGCAAGAACTCGATAAGCAGCAGAAGCTTCTCCTTTGCAAAAGTTGTGCGGACCTTATATGATCCGGCGTCTCTTGGGAAAACACCCCTCCCCGCTAAGACCTCGAAGTGCTCCATCACTACCTTGATGTAACACAAAGAGTTTCCGGCCACAACCGTCGTACACAAGAGGAACCTCAGTAGACCCGCTGCGACTCAAGAGGAGCAGAGTTTGCCCCTGCTAAGCTCTAGATGATAGTGCCTTTTCCTGCTCCTTAGTATAAATGTCCTGGGGCTTCTGTCGCATCCCAAAGGGAAATGCTCGCAATAGGAACATTGGGAGGATCATCTGGGTTTTGGCCACCATTCTCCAAGACCCCCAAATGCCTTGTCCAATGCAGATGAATCTGATTGCCCTGCACTGGGTCTACTGTCACATTGAAGCTCGAAGCCTGACACACTGGCACGTGTGATGACAGACCTGGGTGGATTCTCGAGGTCAAGGCACAGATCCCTGGGTCCACTCGACAGGGAATCTTTCACATTTCTGCAGCTGCAGGAGCAAGCACAAGTGTACGTCTCTAATCATGAGGAGGCCTGACTTTCCTGTGGGGGCTTAATGGGAACCCCAATATTTATGTCAGCATTGGCGAGGTAAGCCCAGATACCAGCTTCCGCACCAGATGAAAACTGAGTATTTGGCGATGACTGGGGAGGAATCCTCCAATTCGCATGGCAACTGCCAAGAAGACTGGCCTCTCCTGAGGTCACAGGTGTGGGTCTATGGGATACCCGTCGTAACTCGAGAAAACAAGCCACAACTCGAGAAATACCAGAATCTTCTCCCTTGCAAGCGGAGTGAGATCCTTATCCACTGCGTCATCTCTGTGGAATTCATTCCTTCCCTCTTAGACTTCAAAGGGTTCTTTCACCCCCTTGCTGGGACCCAGGAATTTCCCCGCCCTACGGGATTCAACCAGAGTGGAACAACAAGGGATCTGCTGTGACTCAACAGAGCCCTGTTTGCCCCTGCTAAGGTCTAGATGACCGTCCACTCTCCGGACCCTTAGAGAAAGGTTCCCTGGGGCTTCGTTCAAATACCAAAAGGGGGTGATCACAACATTTATGTTGGGGGGAGCATTAGGCGTTTGGCCACCATTCACCAAGACCCCCAAATGCCTTGTCCACTGCAGATGAACTAGACGGCCCAGCAATGCCTCGACTGTCACTCTGAGACTCAAAGCACAGCACACTGCCTCGTGTGACAGCACTTTGGACCTCGAGGGAAAGCCACAGATCCCTATGTCCGCTCGACATGGAGCCTGACACTGCTGCTGCAGCTGGTCAGGCAAGTAGCCATGCACGTGTCCAGGTGAGATGGAAACTCTCTCCTCTGCGGGTGCCTCAGGGGAACCCCCAAGACATAGGTCAGGACTGTCGAGGCAAGATCAGGCACTGGCCTCAGCACAAGTCGAGGACAGGGCACCCAGAGACGATTGGGGAGGATTTCCCAGAGGTGACGGGCAACTGGCACGGAATCTGTCCTCTCCTGAGGCCACTGGGGCGTGTCCATGGTCTCCCCATCGTACCTCTAGAAACCCTGCTGCAACTCGAGAAACACCAGTAGCTTCTCCATTGCAAGCGGGGTGAGGCACTTATCCACTGAGGCATCTCTAGGGAAATCACTCCTCCCCTTTTGAATCTCGAAGTGATTTTTCACTCCCTTCCTCTGACCAAGGAATTTCCCCACCCTAACCGTATCAACACGAGAGGAACGATAAGACATCCACGCGATTCAACAGAGCCATGTTTGCACCTGCTAAGCTCTGGATGATCGTCCCCTTTACTGCCCCTTAGAACAAGTTTCCCTGGATTTTCGCTCGAATACCAAGAGGAGGTGTTCGCAATCGAAAAGGCGGGAGGAGCATCAGGGTTTCGGGCACCATTCACCAAGACCCCAAATGCCTTGTCCGCTGCAGAGGAACTTGACAGCCCCAAACTGCCTTGACTGTCACCCCGAGGCTCCACGCACGACACCCTGGTACGTGTGTTAGCACTTTGGACCTCGAGAGCAAGCCACAGATCGCTAGTGCGCTCGACATGGAGCCTGACACTGCTGCTGCAGCTACTCAGCCAAGTAGCCGTACACGTGTCCAGTGAGACGAAGACTGTGTTCTGTCGGAGCCTCAGTGGAACCCCCAAGACCTAGATCAGGACGGACGAGGGAAGCTCAGGCACTGGCCTCAGCACAAGGCGAGGAGAGGGCACACTGAGAAGATTGGGGAGGAATCCTCAGAGGTGACGCGCAACTGGCACTGAGACTGTCGTCTCCTGAGGCAAAAGTGGCGTGTCTCTGGCCTCCCCGTCGTAAGTCGACAAACCACGCCACAACTCGAGAAACACCAGAAGCTTCTCCTTTGCGAGTAGGGTGAGACCCTTATCTGATCGGGCGTCTAGTGGGAAATCACCCCTTCCCTCTTGGACCTCTAAGAGCTCATTCACTCCCTTGCTGTGACAAAAGGAGTTCCCTGCCAAAAGCGTCGCACCCAAGAGGAACCCCAGTGGAACCGATGCGACTCAAGAGGAGCCAAGTTTGCACCTGCTAAGCTCTAGATAATAGCCCCTTTTCCTGCTCCTAGGTATAAAGTGTCCTGGGAATCCTTTCCCATCCCAAAAGGAGATGCTCACAGTAGGAACATAGGGAGGAGCTTCGGGGTTTCATCCACCATTCTCAAGGACTCCCAAATGACTTGTCCACTGCAGATGAAACTGTCTGCCCTGAACTGCCTTGACTGTCACCGCGAGGCATGACTCCGAAAACACTTACACCTGTTACAACACTTTGGGCATCGAGGGCAAGCCACAGTTCCCTGTGTCCACTCGACAGGGAGCCTGACACTGCTGCTGCAGCTGGTCAGGCAAGTAGCCGTGCAAGTGTCCAGTCGAGATGAGGCCTGTCTTCACTGTGGGGCCCTGAGGGTTACTCCAAGACCTAGGTCAGGGCGGTCGAGGAAAGCTCAGGCTCTGGCCTCAGAAAAGGTGGATAACTAAGCACCGAGACGACTAGGGAAGAATCCCCATAGGCGTGGGGCACGGAAACTCTCCAATCTTGAGTGCACAGGGGCGAGTCCCTGGGTTCCATCTTGTAATTCGAGAGGACACCGCCGGAACTTGAGAAAAATCAAAATATTTTCCCCTGCTATGCGGTGAGGACCTCGTCTGCTGTGGCATCTCGAGGGAAACAGCCACTTCGCTCTTGGACCTCCAAAGTGTCATTCACTTTCTTGCTGTTACCCAAGAAGTTTCTCGGGCCACCCGTCCTCAGTCGAGGGGAACACCGAAGTCCCCGCCATGAATGTAAAGGAGCCCCAGTATCCCTGAACACGAGAGGAACGATAAGACATCCACGCGATTCAACAGAGCCATGTTTGCACCTGCTAAGCTCTGGATGATCGTCCCCTTTACTGCCCCTTAGAACAAGTTTCCCTGGATTTTCGCTCGAATACCAAGAGGAGGTGTTCGCAATCGAAAAGGCGGGAGGAGCATCAGGGTTTCGGGCACCATTCACCAAGACCCCAAATGCCTTGTCCGCTGCAGAGGAACTTGACAGCCCCAAACTGCCTTGACTGTCACCCCGAGGCTCCACGCACGACACCCTGGTACGTGTGTTAGCACTTTGGACCTCGAGAGCAAGCCACAGATCGCTAGTGCGCTCGACATGGAGCCTGACACTGCTGCTGCAGCTACTCAGCCAAGTAGCCGTACACGTGTCCAGTGAGACGAAGACTGTGTTCTGTCGGAGCCTCAGTGGAACCCCCAAGACCTAGATCAGGACGGACGAGGGAAGCTCAGGCACTGGCCTCAGCACAAGGCGAGGAGAGGGCACACTGAGAAGATTGGGGAGGAATCCTCAGAGGTGACGCGCAACTGGCACTGAGACTGTCGTCTCCTGAGGCAAAAGTGGCGTGTCTCTGGCCTCCCCGTCGTAAGTCGACAAACCACGCCACAACTCGAGAAACACCAGAAGCTTCTCCTTTGCGAGTAGGGTGAGACCCTTATCTGATCGGGCGTCTAGTGGGAAATCACCCCTTCCCTCTTGGACCTCTAAGAGCTCATTCACTCCCTTGCTGTGACAAAAGGAGTTCCCTGCCAAAAGCGTCGCACCCAAGAGGAACCCCAGTGGAACCGATGCGACTCAAGAGGAGCCAAGTTTGCACCTGCTAAGCTCTAGATAATAGCCCCTTTTCCTGCTCCTAGGTATAAAGTGTCCTGGGAATCCTTTCCCATCCCAAAAGGAGATGCTCACAGTAGGAACATAGGGAGGAGCTTCGGGGTTTCATCCACCATTCTCAAGGACTCCCAAATGACTTGTCCACTGCAGATGAAACTGTCTGCCCTGAACTGCCTTGACTGTCACCGCGAGGCATGACTCCGAAAACACTTACACCTGTTACAACACTTTGGGCATCGAGGGCAAGCCACAGTTCCCTGTGTCCACTCGACAGGGAGCCTGACACTGCTGCTGCAGCTGGTCAGGCAAGTAGCCGTGCAAGTGTCCAGTCGAGATGAGGCCTGTCTTCACTGTGGGGCCCTGAGGGTTACTCCAAGACCTAGGTCAGGGCGGTCGAGGAAAGCTCAGGCTCTGGCCTCAGAAAAGGTGGATAACTAAGCACCGAGACGACTAGGGAAGAATCCCCATAGGCGTGGGGCACGGAAACTCTCCAATCTTGAGTGCACAGGGGCGAGTCCCTGGGTTCCCTGTTGTAATTCGAGAGGACACCGCCGGAACTTTAGAAAAATCAAAAGATTTTCCCCTGCAAGTGCTGTGAGGATCTCGTCTGCTGTGGCTTCTCGAGGGAAACAGCCTCTTCGCTCTTGGACCTCCAAAGTGTCATTCACCTTCTTGCTGTGACCCAAGAAGTTTCTCGGGCCACCCGTCCTCACTCGAGGGGAACACCGAAGTCCCCGCCATGAATGTAAAGGAGCCCTAGTATCCCTGTTGAGCTCCACATGAGTGGCCCATTCCTGCTCTGTCTGGAATGGGTTCCCAGACTTCCCTCCGACCCCAACAGGAGACACTCGAACCAGGACTGTCGGGAGCAGCAACAGGGGTCTTGCTACCATTCCCCAAGACCCCCACATACCTCGGTCACTGCAGATGAACCTGGTTGTCCTGCACTGGGTCTACTGTCACACTGAGGCTCGAAATCTGACACACTGACACGTGTGATGACAAACCTGGGTGGATCCTCGAGGTCAAAGCACAGATCCCTGTGTCCACTCGACCGGGAGTCTTTCACATTTCTGTAGCTGCAGGAACAAGCACAAGTGTACGTCTCTAGTCATGACGTGGCCTGAGTTTCCTGTAGGGGATTCATGGGATCCCCAATATTTATGTCAGCATTGACGGGGTAAGCCCAGATACCATTTTCAGCACCAGATGAAAACTGAGGATTTGGCGATGACTGGGGAGGAATCCCCCAAGTCGCATGGCAACTGACAAGAAGACTGGCCTCTCCTGAGGTCACAGGTGTGGGTCAATATGATACCCGTCATAACTCGAGAAAATAAGCCACAACTCGAGAAATAGCAGAATCTTCTCCTTTGCAAGCGGGGTAAGATCCCTATCCACTGGGGCATCTCTGGGGAAATCATTCCTTCCCTCCTGGACCTCAAAGGTCTCTTTCACCCCCTTGCTGGGACCCAGGAATTTCCCCGCCCTACGGGTCTCAACCAGAGGTGAACAACAAGGGATCTGCTGCGACTCAACAGAGCCCTGTTTGCCCCTGCTAAAGTCTAGATGATCGTCCACTTTCTGGACCCTTAAAGAAAGGTTCCCTGGGGCTTCGCTCGAATACCAAGAGGAGGTGATCACAACATTAATATCGGGGGGAGCATTAGGGGTTAGGCCACCATTCACCAAGACCACCAAATGCCTTTTCCACTGCAGATGAATTAGACTGCCTCACAATGCCTCGACAGTCACCCTGAGACTCAAAGCACGGCACACTGGCACGTGTGACATCACTTTGTACCTCGAGGGCAAGCCACAGATCCCTATGTGCGCTCGACATGGAGCCTGACACGGCTGCTGCAGCTGGACAGGCAAGTAGCCATGCAAATGGCCAGGTGAGCCGGAACCTGTCTCCTCTGAGGGGGCCTCAGGGGAACCCCCAAGACATAGGTCAGGACTGTCGAGGCAAGATCAGGCACTGGCCTCAGAACAAGTCGAGGACAGGGCACCGAGAGACGATTGGGGAGGATTTCCCAGAGGTGACAGGCAACTGGCACGGAGACTGTCCTCTCCAGAGGCCACATGGGCGGGTCCATGGTCTGCCCATCGTATCTCTAGAAACTCTGCCGCAACTCGAGAAACAAAAATAGCTTCTCCATTGCAAGCGTGGTGAGGCACTTATCCACTGAGGCATCTCTGGGGAAATCACTCCTTCCCTTTTGGATCTCGAAGTGATTTTTCAACCCCTTCCTCTGACCCAGGAATTTCCCCACCCTAACCTTATCAACTTGAGAGGAACCATAAGACATCCGCGCGATACAACAGAGCCATGTTTGCACCTGCTAAGCTCTGGATGATCGTCCCCTTTACTGCCCCTTAGAAAACGTTTCCCTGGATCTTCCCTCGAAAACCAAGAGGAGGTGCTCGCAACCGAAAAGGCGGGAGGAGCATCAGGGTTTCAGCCACCATTCACCAAGACCCCCAAATGCCTTGTCCACTGCAGATTAACTTAACAGCCCCAAACTGCCTTGACTGTCACCCCGAGGCACAACGCACGACACCCTGGTACGTGTGTCAGCACTTTGGACCTCGAGGGCAAGCCACAGATCGCTAGTGCTCTCGACATGGAGCCTGACACTGCTGCTTCAGCTGGTCAGGCAGGTCGCCGTGCACGTGTCCAGTGAGACGAAGACTGTCTCTTCTGTCAGAGCCTCAGCGGAACCCCCAAGACCTAGGTCAGGACTGTACAGGGAAGATCAGGCACTGGGCACAGCAAACTTAGAAGACAGGGCACCCAGAGACGTTTTGGGAGTATTTCCCAGAGGTGACGGGCATCTGGCACGGAGATTGTCCTCTCCTGAGGCCATAGGTGCTCGTCCCGGGGCTCCCCATCATAACTCGAAAATCCCCGCCCCAACTCAAGTAAAACCAGAAACTTCTCCCTGGCAAGCGGGGTGTAGCCCTTATCCTATCCAGTGTCTGGTGGGAAATAACCCCTTCCCTCTTGGACCTCGAAGGATTGTCCTCTCCTGAGGCCATAGGTGCTCGTCCCGGGGCTCCCCATCATAACTCGAAAATCCCCGCCCCAACTCAAGTAAAACCAGAAACTTCTCCCTGGCAAGCGGGGTGTAGCCCTTATCCTATCCAGTGTCTGGTGGGAAATAACCCCTTCCCTCTTGGACCTCGAAGGGCTCATTCAATCCTTTGCTGTAACACACAGAGTTACCGGATACAACCTTCACACCCAAGAGGAACCGCAGTGGACCCGCTGTGACTCAAGAGGAGCCTAGTTTGCCCCTGCTAAGCTCTAGATGATAGTATCTTTTCCTGCTCCTTTGTATAAAGTGTCCGGTGGCTTCCGACGCATCCCAAAATGAGGTGCTCACAGTAGGATAGTAGGGATGAGCATCTGGGGTTCAGCCACCATTCTCCAAGACCCCCAATTGCTTTGTCCATTGCAGATGAATCTGTCTGCCGTGCACTGCCTTGACTGTCACCACGAGGCTCGACGTCCAAAACACCTGCACGTGTGACAGCACTTTGGCCCTATTGTGCAAACCACAGATTCCTGTGTCCGCTCGACATGGAGCCTGACACAGCTGTTGCAGCTGGTCAGGCAAGTAGTCGTGCACGTGTCAAGGTGAAGCGAAGCCTGTCTTCTCTGTGAGGCCCTCAGGGGGACACCAAGACCTAGGTCAGGTCGGTCGAGGAAAGCTCAGTCTCCAGCCTCAGCAAAATTCGAGGACTGAGCACCGAGACGATTAGGGAAGAATCCTCAGATGCACCTGGCAACTGGCATGAAAACTGTCGAATCCTGAGTGCACAGGGGCGAGTCCCTGGGTTCCCCGTTTTAACTTGAGAGGACTCCGCCACAACATGAGAAAAAGAAGATTCTCCCCGCAAGCGGGGAAGGACCTCGTCGTCTGTGGTGTTTCTTGGGAAAGAACATCTTCTCTCTTGGACCTCCAAAGTGTCGTTCACCTTCTTGCTGTGACCCAAGAAGTTTCCCGCGCCACCCGTCCTCACTCGAGGGGAACACCGAAGTTCCCGCCATGAATGTAAAGGATCCCCTGTATCCCTGCTGAGCTCCAGATGAGGGTCCCTTTCCTGCTTTGTGGAGAAATGGTTCCGAGCATTTCCCTCACATCCCAACAGGAGACAGTCGAAACAGGACTGTTGTGAGCAGCATCAGGGGACTTGCCACCATTCCCCAAGACCCCCAAATACCTCGTTCACTCCAGATGAATCTGATTGCCCTGCACTGGGTCGACTGTCACCCTGAGGCTCGAAGCCAGACACACTGGCACTTGTGACCCACCCGGTTGTACGTTGAGGTCAAGTCACAGATCCCTGCGTCCACTCGATGGGGAGCCTTTCATAGCTTCTATAGCATCAGAGGCAAGCGCCAGTGTACGTCTCCATGTAAGACGAGGCCTGACTTTCCTGTGGGGGCTCCATGGGAACCCCAAGATTTCTGTCATCATGGGCGAGGAAAGCTCAGTTACCAGCTTCAGCACCAGACGAGCCTGCGTACTCGGCGATGAATGTGGAGTAATCTCTAAAGGCCCATGGCAACTGGCAAGAAGACTGGCCTCTCCTGAGGACACAGAGGCGGGTCCATGGGCTCCTCTTCGTAACTCAAGAAACTCCGCCTCAACTCGAGAGATACCAGAGGCTTCTCCTTGCAAGCGGGGTGAGGCCCTTATCGACTGTGGCATCTCTGGGGAAATCACACCCTCCCTCTTGGATTTCGAAGGGCTCTTTCACCCCCTTGCTGTGACC
>SJYD01055690.1:3408-14076 GCA_006408635.1 Nanger granti
TTTCTGAAGTTAGTTATATGTGTTAATAGTTTCTGTGCCTGTTTCCTAAGAATTTTAATTCGAGGATCAAATTCTTACCGTGATAGTGTGCTTTTCATTATTGCTGACTTTTGTTCATTTGCATTGGTGCATGTAACTGTGTACTGGCTATGTGTTCTTATCCATACTTGTTTCTAGTTTTTAAATTTGTAGACTTTTAAAAAGTTGTTTTAATCGACAGATACTTGCTTTATAATGTTGTATTGTTTCTGTTATACAACAGGATAACTGCTACATATACATATTCCTCCTGCCTGATGAGACTTCCTCCCACCCCCTCATCTCACCCCTCTAGGCTGACACAGCACCAGGCGGAGCTCCCTGTATTATATAGCAGTTTCCCGCCAGCTATCTTTTGTACACATGGGACTCTGTATTTGTCAGTTCCACATTCTCAATTCTTCCTACCCACGCCTTCCCTTGCTGTGTCCACAGGTCCATTCTCCACATCTGTGTCACTATTCCCGCCCTTCAAATAGGCTCGTGAGTACCATTCCTACTTTCCATGTATATGCGTTAATGTACGTTAGTTTTCTGTTTCTAACTTTCTTCGCTCTGTAAACAGGCTCTAGGTGCATCCACCTCACTACAAGTGATTTTAATTGGTTCCTTTTTATGGCTAATATTCCATTGTATGTGGCTACCACAACTTCGCTATCCAGGCATCTGTCAGGTGAAGTCTACTTTGCTTCCATGTCCTGTCTATTGTAAGCAGTGCTGCAATGAACATTGGATACAGGTGTCTTTTCAATTCTTCTTTTTTCAGTGTAAATGCCCAGTATTTCCATTGCTGGGTCATATGGTAGTTTTAATCCTAGTTTTAAAGGAATCTCCCTAGTGTTCTCCATAGTGGCTATATCAGGTTCCATTCCCACCTTTTCTCTAAACTCTCTCCAGCATTTACTGCCTTTACAAATTTTGAGAATGACCATTCTGACCTGTATCAGGCGACATCTCATTGTAATTTTGATCTGCATTTCTTTCATGATGAGCGATGTAGCTCCTCTTTTCATGTGTTTGTATTTTTGTTCCCTTTGTATTTCTTTTTTAAAAGAACAGATTTAAGTTTGGAGAAAATTCAGCAGATAGTATAGAGAGGTCCCATACAGCCACTCTCTTCCTCCACTTGATATCTTCTATTATTAACATCTTGTATTGGATCAATGGATATAAGTTCGTTTTTTACAATGGACCAACTAATGTCAATAGGTCATTATTATCTATTGTCCATTGTTTACAATACATTTTACTTTTGTGTTTTACAGTTCTTTAGTGTTTGACAGATGCATGATATTATCAACTCAGACAACACGGTGGCATGCAGAGGAGTGTGAGTGCCCTATGGATCTCCCATGCTCCATCTGTTCATCCCTCCAAACCTCACTTGGAACCCTGACGGCTACTGAACGTTTTACTCTTTCTAAAGATTTGCACTTTCCAGAATGTAACATTGATGGAATCATACAGTATGTAGGCTTTTTATACTGGCTCCTTCTGCTAATCAATATACATTGAATTGTCTCTATAACTTTTTATGCTTTGAAATGTTTTCTTCTAGGACTGAATAGCATTCCATGAAGCTTACCATAGTTTCTTTCCCCACTCATCTACTGAAGGTTATCTTTGGTGATTTTGGGTTTTGGCAGCTATGACTTATTCTTCTATTAAAATTTGATTGAAGGTTTTTGGATGGGCTTAAGGATTTGGCTCTTTTGAGTAAATAGCTTAAGGGTCATTTGTTAGATCATATGATAAAAAGTATATTTCGCTTATTTGACAGACAGTTTCGAAAGTATCAGTATCACTGCATTCCCTTTAGAAATGAATTCACTTTCAGGTAGTTTGCCTGTTTCCTCTTCATTTATTTGGACTTCTGTGTTTCTGGTTTGTTCTCTCATTTGTGTTGTATTTCTCTGCCTTTTCCATTATTATTATTATTTAGTTATCATGTCTGAGGTTGCGTTTCCCCAGGCTCCAAGGTTGAATTCTTTCTTCCTTTTTGTTTCTGCCCTCTAAAGTTGGTCCAGTGGTTTGTGTAAGCTTCTTATAGGGTGAGATTTGTGCTGAGTTTTTGTTTGTTTGTTTTTTCCTCTGATGGGCAAGGCTGAGTAGGTGGTAATTCTGTCTGCTGATGATCAGGTTTGTATTTTCCTTTTCTTTGTGGTTTAGATGAGGTGTCCTGCACAGGGTGCTATCAGTGGTTTGGTGATGCTGGGTCTTGTATTCCAGTGGTTTCCTTTGTGCTAGTTGTCATTATTTGCTATCCTAGTGTTAGTTCTCTGGTAGTCTAGGATCTTGGAGCCACTGGACCCACTCTAAAGGCACAGGGCTTGACCTTGAGTTTGCATGGGTCTATATATTCTTTTCTGCTGGTCATGTACTCCTGTCCACTCTCAGCTGGTATTCTGCATGCAATTCTATTCTGAAGATGTATTCCTGATGTGTCCATGGAGAGACATGTATTCCATGTCCACGAGCTCCTCTTGCCATCTTGTTCTTCCTGGGCAAGATTTGAGAGACTCCCTTGGACTGTAAGGAGATCTAATTAGTCAGTTCTAAAGGATATCAGTCCTGAATATGCATAGGAAGGACTGATGCTGAAGCTGAAGCTCCAGTACTTTGGAGACCTGTTGTGAAGAACTGACTCATTGGAAAAGACCCCCATGCTGAGAAATATTGAAGGCAGGAAGAGAAGGGAAGGGCAGAGGATGAAATGGTTGAACAGCATCACCTACTCAGTGGACATGAGTTTGAGCAAGCTCTGGGTGTTGGTGATGGACAGGGAAGCCTGACATGCTGCAGTCCATGGCATTGCAGAGTCAGACACGACCAAGAGACTGAACAGAAGAGATGAGTCATCAAAATATTCTTGTCATTCCTGTATTTTCTGGATTAGTTGAAGCCTTCCCTAGCTTCAAGGCTGATTCTTTTACAGTGGCAAAGAAAGTATGAGAAAATGTGTTCTCTGCTTGGTTTATGAGGTGTGATCCAGGAACACATTTCCCTGGGCAAATTATACAAGCTTTAATGAAAAATTTGCAGGCTTCTTGAAATTATCATTTGTCCCTATGACGCACAAACTTCAGAGAGGATTGACAGAAACAATACAAAAACTACACTCTAGAAATATAAGAATTAAGAACATGGGGCTTTCGGTTCAGTCACTCAGTCATGTCCAACTCTTTGCGACCCCATGAATCGCAGAACACCACAACTTCCTTTCCATCACCAACTCCCAGAGTTCACTCAGACTCAAGTCCATCGAGCCAGTGATGCCATCCAGTCATCTCATCCTCTGTTGTCCCCTTCTCCTCCTGCCCCCAATCGCAGCATCAGAGTCTTTTCCAATGAGTCAACTCTTTGCATGAGGTGGCCAAAGGCCTGTAGGTTTAGCTTTATCATCATTCCTTCCAGAGAAATCCCAGGGCTGATCTCCTTCAGAATGGACTAGTTGGATCTCCTTGCAGTCCCAGGAACTCTCAAGAGTCTTCTCCAACACCACAGTTCAAAAGCATCAATTCTTTGGCGCTCAGCTTTCTTCACAGTCCAACTCTCACATCCATACAAGACCACAGGAAAAACCATAGCCTTGACTAGACGGACCTTGGTTGGCAAAGTAATGTCTCTGCTTTTGAATATGCTATCTTAGTTGTCCATACCTTTTCTTCCAAGGAATAAGTGTCTTTTAATTTCTTGGCTGAAGTCACCATCTGCAGTGATTTTGGAGCCCCCCAAAATAAAGTCTGACACTGTTTCCTCTGTTTCCCCATCTATTTCCCATGAAGTGATGGGACCGAATGCCATGATCTTCGTTATCTGAATGTTGAGCCTTAAGGCAACTTTTTCACTCTCCTCTTTCACTTTCACGAGGAGGCTTTTACATTCCCCTTCACTTTCTGCCATAAGGGTGGTGTCATCTGCATATCTGAGGTTTTTGATATTTCTCCTGGCAACCTCGATTCCAGGTTGTGTTTTTTCCAGTCCAGCATTTCTCAGGATGTACTCTGCATATAAGTTAAATAAGCAGGGTGACAATATACAGCTTTGATGTACTCCTTTTCCTATTTGGAACCAATCTGTTGTTCCATCTCCAGTTCTAACTGTTGCTTCCTGACCTGCATATAGGTTTCTCAAGAGGCAGGTCAGGTGGTCTGGTATTCCCATCTCTTTCAGCATTNGACAATATACAGCCTTGATGTACTCCTTTTCCTATTTGTAAACCAGTCTGTTGTTCCATGTCCAGTTCGAACTGTTGCTTCCTTACCCACATATAGGCTTCTCAAGAGGCAGGTCAGGTGGTCTGGTATTCCCATCTCTTTCAGCATTTTCCACAGTTTATTGTGATCCACACAGTCAAAGGCTTTGGCATAGTCAATAAAGCAGAAATAGATGTTTTTCTGGAACTCTCTTACTTTTTCCATGAGCCATAAAAACCCATTGGAAAAACAGCCTGGCAACTTGTTGACAGAATTCCCATCAGCCTTACCAAGTGAGTAAGGAAGATCACTTCTGGCAGGCATAGGAACTTTAGGATGTTTTGGGGATTTCAGGAAGAGAGGAATTCATCCAGCTCTCTAAGTTTGACAACAAGTATTTGTTGTGGCTTCTTAGCCTCAAGAGGCTATTAAAATTTCCTTCTAGAGACTCCTTATAAACTGTTCCAGCAAAGCAGATTTAAAAGTGCCTATATGGCATATTGTTATTCTTACTATACTTAGATAAATAATCAGGCCAAGTTGATTGAATGTAGACTTACCTTGCAAACAAATTAGGTCTTAGTTTTCTTGTCTTTGTTAGAAATTAAGGAGATGACAGACAGCAAAAAATGGTTCAACAAGAAATGTACTACACATGTGTGGATATTAGGTTCTAGTGGTATTATGTTTCCTTGAAGCATTATTGTTTACCTGCAAACTGAGTTTGATCCTGAATTTTTCTAGTGTCCACCCATATATAGCTGCAACTTGCTTACTAAAATTCCCAATTTCTTCCATCCTTTTGATGTGTCTGTGGGGGGAGAGTGAGCTCTGAGCGATACACCTCTGCCATCTTGATCCGCTCACTCTCCCATTCTTTTGAGTTAAATCACTGAAAACTAACATTGCCATTTTCCTGAAGTCCTCCAACGTGAAGCTAGATGACTTGATGCAAAGATCAGAGAAATTGTCACAACAGCTCATGTTCAAAAAGACTTCATGCCTGTTGATGTACGAACCACTCAGAAGGTTAACCTGATCACCCAGAGATATTGCTAACTGTGATAGAGACATTTCAAACTGCAATAGTTGCTTCGATCCTGACACCTAGAAAACTTCTCGACTGACTACCCCCTGGGCTCAAAAACTGGTTTATAACCAGCTCCAATCGTTAACGTCTATTTTTCTTTTGTTTCCATAGAAATGCTTGTTATTAATAACTACCTGATACTGTTTGCACCCTAGACCTAGCTTTAGGAGCCCAACTGCATCACCATCTATTGAAATGAGATATGACACTTTAAATGAACTCCTTTTCTCAGAATTATGCAACTGCTGCCATTAAATGGAGGACTCCACTAATCCATTCTCTCTCTCCACAGTGACCAGATCAGCTTTTATCATGTGAGACTTGCAGGCAAGTTTCTGAGGAGGGATCTGTTAAGGCTTAGTGCATTCTGCCCCCAAATATACCACAGTGGCATTGATTATTTTGAATTCAAGTTACTGAAAAAACAGCCAACAGAGGAAGGACATTCCGCCGCCCCCTGATTTCTGCCTCCCTGAGAGCAGGAAATACATCTCATATGAAGGATGTATTGCCTGCATCTGGAGGCAGACGGAAACCCTTCTAACCAGAAATAGGCAGTTGAAGCAGAGAACCCTGTATACACAAACCTTGTTAAGTCTTTAATTTACTACCCTGGGTACAGATTCTGTTTAGATTTCTTACTAGTTGAGTACCTAAAACCTAAGTTGATTTGTCCTGTCGATTCCTCACAAATTGTTTTGTTGTCTACTAAATAAAGAAGCTGCCTGCTTTGCCCACTTCTTAGGTCCCATTTCTGTGCCATTTCTTGTGCACATGAATTGCAATTTGCTCTTTTTCTCTGTTACCCTGTCTTGTGTCAAGTGCACTAGTAGCCTAACCACAAGAATTCAAAAGGGGTAAAGGGAGGAATGTCTTTCTTCCCTACACACCTCAAGGGAGTTCATCCTTCCATCTCTGAAACTCCCTGGAGATGGTGTGTGTAGCATACCAGTCTGTGCACTGGAATCTCCTGCTTTGAGATAAGAGCAGAGACACCTTAGATTTCTGTCTGTTAAGAGCCAAATTGTGTCCCTTCCACAAATGCATATTAAAGGCATAACTCAGAGTACTTCAGAATGCAACTGTAGTTAGACATAAGGTCTTTAAAGAGATGGTTGAGTTAAAATGAAGTCATTAGGGTGGGCCATAACCCAGTGTGACTATAAGAAGAAATTGAGACACAAAAGGAGGCACCAGGGATATATGCACTCAAAAGAAATGCCAAGTGAAGAGGGTAGCCACCTGGCAGCCACGGGGGGAGGCCTCAGGGTAAACCAGCCCTCATCTTGGACTTGCAGCCTCTAGAACTCTGAGAAAATAAATTTCCATGGTTTCAGCCACCCATTCTGTGGGGTTTTGTTGTGGAGAGCCTAACAGATCCGTACGTTACCCCAGGTAGAGATTTCTTCCTGGATAGTCTTTTTACTTTCCTGTCATTCCTAAAGGCTATGTCAAGATCTTGCTTATGTGATTACAGCTCTTTCTTTCTAAAGTTGTATGCGGATAGGCTAGGTCTTGATCTTAGCCTCACCAGAACTAGCATAGAGCCTTTCAAAGAGCAGGTGCTCAAAAAATAAATGAAGACAGTAAGAAGTCTAACTTGGTAAGGTTTAATACCTCCTGCATTTTTTGAAGAAGCATATCGAGGTATAAATTATTTAGTTTTACAGACCAGAAGACCGAAAAGATGGAGAACAATCAAGGTTGATCATGTTTTGAAACTTTTTTCATTTTATTTTTTAATTCCATTTTCTCAGCAGTTTTATTGCAGGATTGCTTCCCATTTCGGCAAAAGTCCCTATTTTGATGTCAAATGTTCTTATCTGGATGATCTTTTAAAAGTCTTGGTCTTCAGTAGGGGTGGGAGAAGCTGCTGGACGTGGCCCTGGATTATGCCTGGAAGTGACAGTGGTGCCAGGCCTGGCTGGAACTGTGGCTCGAGCTCTCTCCTCCTCATCCTGCAAAGCTTCTTCATATTGTGAAGAGAAGGCACTGGGGACCGTATCATTGACTTTTGCCAAAAATTCCAAGACTTTCATTTTGCTGGTTTCAGCATGGGCTCTTGGGCCCCACAGGAACTCATAACGTGGAGGATCGCTGTTGGCAACCTGGCAGTACTCCAGGTACTTCATCGTCACTAAGTCTCCGGTGATGAGCTTTCTGGGCTCTCTGTAGATGAAGTGTTTTCTCCCGGCATATACTTGCATCATATTCAAGAATTTCCAGATGTCTTCCTCAGCGGCACAGTCGCCCTTCATGAAGATCACACCCAGAACTGTCATCAAGAGACCGGTCTTAGGTAAGCCCCTACCATCCCACACCCTCCCATTGTTGGGCAGGTTCAGTTTGCTGACAAGGTCATAGGAGTGGATGGTTGAGTCAAGTTCCTTCACGTCAACTGCAAAGACAGCCTCAAAGTGTTCAGAGGCTCTCTTGAGAATCTCGGCAAATCGGTCATGGTCTCTTGGGTGGATAATCTTCAGCATGTCTTCCTTCAGGATGGGCTGCTTCATTTTATACTTATACAGAAGGAACCGCTCCAACAAATCTGTCATGCTGTTCAGAGTATCACGGTAGGTGTTTTGGGTAGAAGATGAGGAAGGTGAATCTTCCTCATCTTGATTGGTATCTTCTTCATCAGATGTTGTGTCAGAAGTAGTTGAAAAAGGGCTGTTAGTAGAGGGAGCTTCGGAAGACCCCTGGGAAGTGCTATTTGACCCAGCAGATGGTGAGCTCTGTGAATTCTCTTCTAAAAGAGAAGAGGTAGAGGGAAGCTCTTCCATGACTGCAGCGGGCTCAACTCCCTTGTGACTCTGGGACTCATATCGGGCCTAGTGGTAATTCTCACGGATGCAGAGCTTATGAGTCTGACCTCGAGGCATGATGACTGCGCTGGGGGAGAATGATTAGAAGTATGAGTAGGAGAGCAGGTGATAACGAGCCACAGGATGACGAAGGTTGAGTGTGCAGCCACAGCAGGGTAATACCACCTTGGTTATCAGGAAGGCTACATTTGTGGTTTTCTTGAGGGCACTGTTCTGAAACCCCCAGGTTCCTATTCTTTTAATCAGCCTGTCCTTTGGGAAACGTATTGAAGGACATTAGAGTGATCTTTAGGCTGCATCCTGCTACCCCTGCCTCAGGCATGCTGGGGTGACAGAAGGGGCTGGTAGTCTCCTACACAGAGGCATCTGTTATTTCACATTCAAGACACCAACCCAACTAGTGGCCAGTCATAGGACCTATTCCCTCTGCTGTTCTGTAGTTGGCATCACAAAGCTCCCTGGGATTTCTGAGAAGTGAAGAGGTCCTTACCGCATCACCCCAGTGAGTAGTTATCACCCAGTACTGAGCGCACACTGGGAAGTTTTCTGTCCCGGCCTGTGGAGTCCTCAACACGAATTAAGAGTGCTTCCTTTGGTTCCCCATAGGGCCTGGTGTCCCCACCCCTTTCTTGGAATGGTATCTGCACCTTCATACTAAGGGTTTCACCTCCTACACACCTGATATAAATAAATGCTGGTGGAACTTCAGCTTGATAGCTCTGCCCTGGTTCTTCAGGGGCTATAAGGAACAGGGCTGGATTCATTACCACTTCTTTACATTGGTAGGTGATCCCTCAGTCCTTGCTTTGATCTCTGTTGTGGCCTGAAATTCTACACTCCCTTCCCCTTAGGTCCACCCCTTCTACTACTATACTTTCTTATAGTAGGGCAAGTATCTCCCTGAGACCCCTAGGAGAAAGTAAGATTCTCCTCATCAGTCTATACCTGTCCTTGGTCTTCTGAGGCGCAGAGGATGAGATGAATCATACGGTTATGGGGTGTGTGGTTCCCTTCGTCTTCAGGGTCTTCAGTTAGTTTCTGGAAAACCTGGAAATAATCCCACTGCTGGCCCTAGGCTATACCCCTTGGGCCATGCCCCACCCCCCCCCTTGTGACATCATAGAAGGAAATGGTCATGTCATGTCAGCAATGAGCAGGTATCCAAGGGATGCCAGGAAGGGCAGGGTTCAGTGCAGACCTCAGAGTTCTGAGGTCAGGGGGTTTCACATGTCCAAAGCTTGACTCCTGGCAGGGTGTGGGGCTCCTTTGTTTATGTAAGAGTGCTCTCCTCAGACTAAGGTCCTCACTCCCTGTGGTGCCAGAGAGGGAAAATCTGGGAATGCCACACGAGTCTGTTCCTACTTGTGCCTTTAGGGATGACATCAGGATTAAAGCTTCTTGGGGCCCTCTGTGTTCAGTGTAGGGTTATGACCTGACTCAGGTGCCTCACCTTGACTCCTGGGGGACTCTGAATTTCCACTCTCTTTCAGCTTAAGGTGACCCATGTAGAGCAAAGACCATGTCCTTGCAAGCCCTGAAAAGAAGTGAGGTAATGTGCAGCCTGGCAGCCCTGACTTGGCCTTCTGAGAGCAGACGCAGGCCAGTCTCTCTGTGACTTCAGTTCCTCATTCAGCTCTTTTCCTTGACTCCTGTCTCTTCTGTGAAAGACTTCTTGGGAAATGCCACATCTTTGAAAAGTCTTAGTCTGTCTGCACCAAATCTCACAGAGAATGGGTTGAGTCCCAGGAATGATGGGGAAGCTGCAGTCCGGCAGGGGCCCCCAGCATAGGTGGTGTGCCATCAGAGAAAACACGCTGATCTCTTCCTCCACTTCACTGACCAGACACAGCCTCTTGTATAACCTTCACTGTAACAGATTTAGTCTCTGAAAGGAAGGGGCTAAATTAAATGATTTTGTGCATCCCTGATCTTTTGTGGTTTACTGACTTTTCCTTTGTAGATAAATTGTCACTGAATGCTGTCTCTCTTTATTCGTACTCCACTTTTATTTTCATATTTTTGTTACTTATTTCTGGGGCTTTTTATTCCAAAACAGTGTTTGAGGTATGAAATTCTGCTGTTTACCGTGTAAAATACCTCTTGGACTAATATTCGGAAAGAGGAAGTGACCTAAGGTTGCCCTCATCCTGGAGGAGTGGCACAGTATGGGCTCTGGAGGAATTCAGTGCCCGGGTTCAGTCCAGCTCCTATCATTTATGAGCCTTGAATGTGAGCTTCTTTATTCCAGCTTCTTTATCTGCAAAGTGTGTTTGAAAAAGTCTATAGTGTAGGACCACAGACATGTGTGATGTATGTAAATCACTTGGCACAGTATGAGACAAGCTTTGGTACATTGAATGAATGGCAGTTATTACAAAGGTGATTTTGACCCCGAATGATAACAAACTTCTATCACATAATTTTATTTCCAGGCTATATTAGAGAATATGCAACTCCAAACAATAATGAAATCCACATCATCACTAATGCTCCCAAGCAAATAAAACTAAGCAGCCTC
>SJYD01055690.1:14252-34212 GCA_006408635.1 Nanger granti
TTTGGGGTTATCTTCTCCGCATGGATAAAGTACAAGTTCATTTGTCTCAAGGACCAGCAACTTCCCTCTCAGGTGCTGTTTTTTGTCCAAGCCACCCCTAGTTTAATCCCACTGACAGTAAAAATTGAGCCAACCCTTAAAGTTTGCCAAAGTACACTAAATATAACCTAATTAAACTGCCCATTTTACATAGCAAGTTCTGGTGCTCCCATCCCAGAAAGAGAGAGACAGTCCAGTGATGTCTGGTATCACCCTTATTTCTCAGAAACTCTCTGGACAGCCTTTCATGAAAACACGTAGTGTGAGTGTTCACTTGCCTGGCTCAAGTGCACAGGGCCTCTTCCATTCCCTATGCTGAGATTCCCTATGGTTTTCGGATATCCACACATAATGGTAAATATATGGTTGAGATACATTCCAGGTGTACAGCCTCACCTCTGAGAACCATCATATGAGTTCTGGCATCACTCCCACAGCTTCATCTAGCCCATCATGCATCTGGACTGAATGACCTCCCACCGAGGAACTAGACATTTCCCAAGACCCAGTGCTGCCTTAATCAGGTAACTTAGACGTGCTTGCTCTCAGCTGGAACCTCCTCTTCCACACCTCCCCCATTTAAATTTATGATTGTCTATTCCATAGAGTTAGCTCACCATCTTCTGTATATGGTACCTACTGCTAGACTCAAAATTCCATGGGCAGTGGCTTGGTCTTCATTTTCTTACTAACCCAGTACTATAAGAAAGCCTTCTAAACAGAAGATGGTCAATTAATTTGGCAGAAAACAGAAATAATGAGCAAAGACTCTATTTTATTATGATTTAAGTGTCATACAGTCTGAATAAGCTACACAAACCTAAGGCCATGTTATTAGTTTTTACAAGGAAAGAGGACAGATAAGACAAGTGAAGAAGAAACCCATGTTACTCTGAAAGCTTTCTGACCCCAAATATTTATCTCTAGGATTCTTACACATTTCCAAGTAAACTCCTATTCCAATGCTGTATTACTTCATTCTGGACCATAAGGAAAATATTGAAGTCTTTTCAACTTGTTTCCAACTAACGAACTCCTAGTCATAAACCTAAGAGCAGTAAACGTGACTCTATGACATTAATAAACCTAGATTCTGAAGCAAAATAAACCTTATGAATAGTAGTAACATTTAAAACTATAAAACACCTCTACCTGCCTACCAAAATCACCTATTTTTGACTAGATAGCATTCATATGGCTAAAAGGAAAGGATGCGTATTTTGTTAAAACTGCACCTAAACTCCCATACTACTTCAAACAGTGAAGAACATATGGGTTTTGTTCCCCCACCCCTGCTACCCTGTGCTATTTTGGAGGTGGACTGTTCTCTTCCAACACAAAGGGAACAAAGTGCCCTGACTCCTCCCTAGATGTGGGAGGAGCTGTAGGACTTGGCCCTGGAAGGGGCACTGGCCTCAGCCTTAGCTGGAGAAATGGGCATGCCTCTCAGCCCTGCTCTCTCTGCCTGATCTCTCAGAGCCTCGTGATAGAGGTCTGGGAAGGAACTCGGGACCGTATCCTGGATCTTGGCCAGGACTTCCAACACCTTCATCTTACTGGTCTCAGCATAAGATCTCGGGCCCCACAGGAACTCGTAGAGGGGAGGATCGCTATTGGGCACCTGGCGGTAGTTGAGGTACCCCTTCTGCACCAGATCTTTGGTGATGAGCTTTCTGGGCTCCCCAAAGATGGAGTGCTTCCTCCCAGGATAGATCCCCAACACACTGAGGAAATCCCAGATCTCCTCCTCGGTGGCACGGTTACCCTTCATAAAGATGACGCCCAGGAGCGCCATGAGGAGACCAGACTTGGGCAGCTCCTCCTCATCACTTGAACCTTCCTCAACCCCGAGAGTGAACTTGTTGATGAGGGTGTAGATGTTCCTGCTGCAGTCGACTTCCTTCAGCTCCAGGCCAAACACCAGCTCCACGCGCTCAGAGGCTCTGCTCAGGATCTCAGGGAAGTGCTGCTTGTACTTCCTTCCGATGACATTCAGCATGGCATCCTTTGTGATGGGCTCCTTCTTGATGTACGTCTCCAGCAGGAAATCCATCACCATGCTGGCCTTCCTCATCAGAGGATCTTTGCGAATGCTCTGAGCAAGCAGGGCTGCTCGGGCGGCATCTGCACTTTCCTCCTCGGGGCCCTGGGCACCTTCATCAGATCCTGCACAGGAAGCCTCTGCATCAGGAGAGCTAGGGGCCATGGCTCCCTGAAGCTCCTGGCGATCGCCAGCAGCAGGGGAGCCTGGGGGAGAACCCTGAGGGGCATAAGAGGGGGAGGAGGGGCACTCCTCTCCGGGGGCTGCAGCAGCACTGGCCTGGGCCTTCTGAGGGTCCCCCTGGACCTGGTGGCGTTTCCCGTGGGCATGATGCTTGTTTTTGTGCTTCCGAGGCATGATGACACAGGTCAGGGTCTGCAGGCGGGCTTGCAGTTAGGAAGGCAGGCAACGAGGGGGCCTTGAGGAAGGACAAAGAAATGTGAGCACCTTCACCAGGGAGAGTCGTCCCCGGCTTAAGAAAGTCCGTTCCGTAGGGGACCTTAGGTCACTGCTCTAGGACCCACAAGTCTCCTGTTCTCCTAGTCAGCCTGTCCCCTGAGACCCCTGAGAAGGACGTGAGAGTGAGCCCTGGGGCGCAGCCAGAAAGCCCCGCCTGGGCGTTAGACAGGGGCCTGTGGGGGGCGGGCAGGGGAGGCATGCCTTTTCAGTTCACATTCAGAGTTAGGATGAAAAACCGGGAATGGCCCCCGAGCATCCGCCCTGATCCGTCTTCTGCTCTGAAGCTGATGCTGCCACCTTCCCTGTGACTCTGGAGGAGAGGAGGGAGCGCTCAGCCTCCCACCTAAGGGTCCTGGGACCCGCCCTTCTGTAAGCAAGCTCTAACCTCCCCACTCAGACTGCAGCCTCCCTTCCCGTCTTTGGCCGGGAGGAAGCGCTGACCACAGGGGAGGGTCCTGATTGGCCCGTGTGTCGGGGAGGATGGTCCTCACCCTGGCTCTTCCTGAGCCCTGACATCCTCCCTGTACTGACCAGCTACCAAGCCCTCGGACCGAGGTCCCCTCCTCCCTCACTGTCCCGC
The DNA here is from genome assembly GCA_006408635.1 of Nanger granti. Lineage (NCBI taxonomy): Eukaryota > Metazoa > Chordata > Mammalia > Artiodactyla > Bovidae > Nanger > Nanger granti. Next base: position 17,372 of record SJYD01055690.1, read on the forward strand.
ATCGGAGATCACAATGAGGGTGCCCCGCAGCCGTTAGAGCTGCCCAGATCCTACCAGGATGCTCAACGAGGCGGCCTTGAGGAAGGACAAAGAAATGTTGTGAGCACCTTCACCAGGGAGAGTCGTCCCTGGCTTAAGAAAGTCGCGCCGTAGGGGGCCTTGAGATCACTGCTCTAGGACCCACAAGTCTCCTGTTCTCCTAGACAGCCTGTCCCCTGAGACCCCTGAGGAGGAAGTGAGAGTGAGCCCTGGGGCGCGGCCAGAATGCCCCGCCTGGGCGTTAGACAGGGGCCTGTGGGGGCTGGCAAGGGAGGCATGTTCTTTCAGTTCACATTCAGAGTTAGGATGAAAAACCGGGAATGTTCCCCTAGCACCCGCACTGATCCCTCTTCTGCTCTGAAGCTGATGCTGCCACCTTCCCTGTGACTCTGGAGAAGGAGAGGAGGGAGCCCTCAGCCTCCCACCTAAGGGTCCTGGGACTCGCCCTTCTGTAAGCAAGCTCTAACCTCCCCACTCAGACTGCAGCCTCCCTTCCCGTCTTCGGCCGGGAGGAAGCGCTGACCACAGGGAAGGGTCCTGATTGGCCCGTGTGTCGGGGAGGATGGTCCTCACCCTGGCTCTTCCTGAGCCCTGACATCCTCCCTGTACTGACCAGCTACCAAGCCCTCGGACCGAGGTGCCCTCCTCCCTCACTGCCCCGCATCTGAGATCACAATGAGGGTGCCCCACAGCCGTTAGAGCTGCCCGGGTCCTACCCGGATGCTCTGAGGACAAGTTGTGGGGGTGGGGGTTTCATGTGACCACCATTCTGGGGTGTGGAGACCCTCAGTACCCCACTCGAGGGTCCCTAGCCCTCCTCCCTCACTGCCCCGCATCTGAGATCACAATGAGGGTGCCCCACAGCCGTTAGAGCTGCCCGGGTCCTACCCGGATGCTCTGAGGACAAGTTGTGGGGGTGGGGGTTTCATGTGACCACCATTCTGGGGTGTGGAGACCCTCAGTACCCCACTCGAGGGTCCCTCCTTTAGCTCCAGGGCTCCGAGCTTCCCCTCTACTGAGCAGAACTGGAGTTCACCAGCTCCGGACCAGAGCCTTCCTCCTGGAGACCACCTGGGTGAAGTGGCTGGACTTGGGGCTTAAGATGCAGGCCCGAATCTTCCAGGGGAGAGCAGGGGCAGGGTGGCCGGGGCATGCCCGGCCCCCTCTTTTCAGAGGGAAAGGCTGGGTCGTGCCGGAAATAACTCTGTACTGGCTATGTGTCCTTGTCCAGATATTTTCTACATTTTAAATCAGTAGAGCGTTTATGAAAAATTTTAATTAGACGATAATTGCTCTATAGTGTGTTAGTTTCTGTTGAACAGAAATGAAGCACTATGAAGTTGTATGAATAGTATGAAGCAGATATAATTATACATATATCTCCCTCCATGAGCATCCCTCACGCCACCTCCATCTTAGTCCTCTGTGTAGTCAGAGACAGCAGTCTGAGCTCCCTCTGTTCCAAAGCATCTCCCCACTAGCTATCTCTGGTACACATGGCAGTGCATATACATCACAGCCTCTCTCACTTTGTCCCTCTCTCTCCATCAATTGCTGTGTCCATGTCTTTTCTCTGCATGTGTCTCTACTCCTACCCTGCAAATAGATTCATCAGTGACATTTTCTAGATTCCATATAAATGCCTTAATATGCAATACTTTTTGCTCTCTTTCTGGCTTACTTCACTCCATGTAACAGACTCTAGGTGCATCCACCTCACTACAACTGACTTAAATTTGTTTCTTTTTATGGTTGAGTAATAGTCCATTTATATAGCGACCACAACTTCTTTATCTATTCATCTGTCAGTGGAAGTTGAGGTGGCTGCTTCCATGTCCTAGCTATTGTAAATAGTGCTGCAATAAACAGTGCGGTTTATGAATGTTTTCATGCATGACTTTCTCAGTGTGTGTGTCCAGTAGTGGGATTGCTGAGTCATAGGGTAGTTTTATTTCCAGTTTTTAAAGGACTCTCCATACTGTTCTCCATGGTGGCTATATCAATTTACATTTCCCCTCAAAGTGCAAGAGAGTTCCCTTTTCTCCATGCCACTTCAGCACTTATTGTTTCTAGATTTTTTTATGATAGCTTTTCTTGCATGTGTGAGGTGATGCATCATTGTAGCTTTGGTTTGCATTTCTTTCATAATCAGTGGTGAACATCTTGTCTTGTGAGCATCTGCATTTTTTTAAAGAACAGATTTAGGATTAAAGAAAATTTAGCAGGTAGTGCACAGAGTTCCTAAAGAGCCCGTCTCTTCCTCCACTTAGCATCTTCTGTTATTAACATCTTGGATTGGTTCAACTGATACAAGTTCATTTGTTAAAACTGAACAACTCATATCAATATGGTGTGATTAACTATTGTCCATTGCTTACAATATATTTTACTTTTGCTGTTTTGCAGTTCTGTGTTGTTGTTTTTGTTCAGTTGCTCAGTCATCTCTGACTGTGACCCCATGATCCGTAGCACGCCAGGCTCCCTGTGCTTCACTATCTCCTGGAGTTGGCTCAAAGTCATGTCCATCCAATCAGTGATGCCATCCAAACATCTCATCCTCTGATGTCTCCTTTTCCTTTTCCCTTCCATCTTTCCCAACATCAAGGTCTTTAACAATGAGTCGGCTCTTCCCATCAGGTGGCCAAATGTTTGGAGCTTCAGCTTCAGCATCATATATTCCCATGAATATTCAGCGTTGATTCCCTTCAGGAATGACTGGTTTGATCTCCTTTCTGTCCAGGGGACTCTCAAGAGTCTTCTCCAGCACCACAATTCAACAGCATCAATTTTTCAGTGCTCAGCCTTCTTTACGGTTCAGTGCCCACATCCACACATGACCCCTGGGAAAATAAGCTTTGACGAGACACAACTCTTTTGGCAATGTGATGTCTCTGCTTTTTATTATGTGATCTAGTTTTTCATAGCTTTTCTTGCAAGGAATTAGCGTCTTTTAATTTCATGGTGTCTTTTAGTTTGGGGCTTCCCTCGTAGCTCAGTTGGTAAAAGAATCTGCCTGCAGTGCAGGAAATCCGCAGTCCATTCCTGAGTCAGGTAGATCCCCTGGAGAAGGAAATGACAACCCACTTTAGTGTTCATGCCTAGAGAATCTCATGGACAGAGCAGCCTGGGTGGCTACAGCCCATGAGGTCACAATAGTCGGACACAACTTCGTGACTAAACCACCACCACCATGGCTGCATTCACCATCCACAGTGATTTTGGAAAAGAAAATGAAATCTTCCATTGTTTCTACGTTTTCCCCATCTGTTTGCCATGAAGTGTTGGGACCAGATGCCATGATCTTAGTTTCTTGAATGTTGAGTTTTAAGCCAGGTTTTTCATTCTCATCTTTTACTCTCATCAAGAGTCTCTTTAGTTCCACTTCACTTTCTGCCATAAGGGTGGTATCATATGCATATCTGAAGGTATTGATATTTCTCCCAGCAATTTGATTCTAGCTTGTGTTCATCCATCTGGGAATTTTCATGATGAACTGTGCACCTTCAATAATCAAGGTGACAATATGCAGCCTTCGTTACTCCTGTCACAATTTTCAACCTGTTAGTGGTTCCTTGTCCACTTCTAACTGTTGCTTCTTGGCCTGTATACTGGTTTCTCAGAAGCCAGGTAAGGAGGTCTGGTATCCCCATCATTTAAGAATTTTGCAGTTTTCTGTGATATACACAGGCAAAGACTTTTGCATAGTAAAACAAGTAAAAGTTTTTTTCTGGAATACTGTTGCTTTCTCTATGACCCAATGGAGATTACCAATTTGATACCTGATTCCTCTGCCTTTTCTGAATTCAGCTTGTACATACTGAAGTTCTCTTTTCAGATACTGTTGAAGCGTAGCTTGAAGCATTTTGAGCATTCCCTTGCTAGCATGTGAAATGAGCGCAATTATATGATAGTTTGAACATTCCCTGGCATTGCACTTCTTTGGGATGGGAATGAAAGCTTACCTTTTCCAGTCCTGTGTCCTCTGCTGAGTGGTCCAGATTTGCTGGCATATTGAGTGCAGTACTTTAACAACATCATCATTTAGGGTTTGAAATAGCTCAGCTCAAATTCCATCACCTCCACTAGCTTTGTTCTTAGGAATGTTTCCTAAGGCCCACTTGACTTCACACTCCTGGATGTCTGGCTCTAAGTGAGTGATCACATCATCAGTGTTATTTGGTGAGAAAGACCTTTGTTGAGCAGTTCTTCAGTATCTCCTTGCCACCTCTTCTTAAAATCTTTAGCTTCTGTTCTGTCCCTATAGTTTCTGTCCTTTATTGTGCCCATCTTTGCATGAAATGTTCCCTTGTTATCTCTAATTTTCTTGAAGAGAACTCTAGTCTTTCCCATTCTATTTTTTCCCTCTATTTCTTTGCATTGTTCACTTGAAAATGCTTTCTTATTATTCCTTGTTGTTCTTTGGAAATCTGCATTCAGGTTGGTATGTCTTTCCTTTGCCTTTTGCTTACCTTCATTCTCAGGTATTTGTAAGGCCTCCTCAGACAACCATTTAGCCTTTTTCATTTCTTTTTCTGTGGATGGTTTTGGTTACCACCTCCTAGACCTTGTTCTGAACCTCCATCTTTAGTTTTTCAGGCAGTCTTCCTACCAGATCGTATTCTTTGAAACTATTCCTCACCTCCACTGTATAATCATAAGGAACTTGATTTAGGTCATATCTGAATGGCCTAGTGATTTTCTCTACTTTCTTCAACTTAAGTCTGTATTTTGCTGTAAGGAGCTTATGATCTGAGCCAGAGTGAGCTCCGGGTCTTGTTTATGCAGACTGTGAATAACTTCTCCATCTTCAGCTATAAGTTATTCCTTTACTTCCTACTTTTCCATTCCAGTCCCCTATTATGAAAAGGACATTTTGGGGGGATGTTAGCTCTAGGCTGTGATGTACATCTTCATAGCACCACTGGACTCTAGCTTCTTTGGCATCAGTGTTTGGAGCATAGACTTGGATTACTGTGATGCTGAATCCTTTGCCTTGGAAATGAACCAAGATCATTCTGTCCTTGTGGACACTGCACCCAGTACCTGCAGTTCACACTCTTTTTGTTGACTATGAGACTGCTCCATTTCTTCTAATGGATTTTTGCCCACAGATACAATGGTAATCTCAATTAAATTCACCCATTCCTGTCCATGTTAGTTGTCTGATTTCTAAAATGTTGATGGTCACTCTTGCCATCTCCTGCTTGAACAATTTCCATTGATTCATGGACCTAACATTCAAGGTTCCTATGTAGGACTGTTCTTTACAGCACCAGCCTTTACTTTTACCACCAGACACATCCACAGCTAAGCATAATTTTGACTTTGGCCCAGTCTCTTCATTCTTTTTGGAGCTATTTCTGGGCTCTTCCCCAATAGCATATTAGACACCTACTGACCTGCAGGGCTCAGGTATCTCTTCCTGGTATGATCTCCTGGTAGCGTATCTCTTTGCTTTTTCATGATGTTCATGGGGTTCTCGAGGCAAGGATACTGAAGTGGATTGCTATTCTCCTCTCCAGTGGACCGCATTTTGTTAGAATTCTCCACCATGACCCGTCTGTCTTGGATGGCCCTGCAAAGCCTTATCTGTAGGTTTTGAGTTACACAAAGCTGTGATCCATGTGATCATTTAGGTTAGCTTAGTGTGATTGTGGTTTTTGTTCTAGAGAATAGGGCATTGTAGTTCTTCTGTCTGCCTTCTGAAAAATGAGTTTAAGAGGCTTGTGGAAGCTTGCTGATGGGAAGGAGTGGCTATGAGGAAACCTGGCTCTTGCTCTTTTGGGTGGGGTAATGCTCAGTAAATAAATGAATAAAAATTAGAAAATCATAAAGAAATATCTAATTATTTCAATATGAATAAAATCATTAATGACATTCATAGCCATTAGTTTGTATTGAATACCTCATTAAGGATTTTGAACACAGAGAGAAATATGTGAGATGTAGCTAATATGCAGGAGGATGAAATTCCCCTCTGCCCTTCTAGGTTTTTGTGGGTGGTCGAAGAATTAAATTGATGTGAGACAGATTAATAGGTTAAAATAAAAGTATAATAACACATAGACATGAGAGAGACCCAGAAAAACTGAATAACTCATCAACATGGCCAAAGCCCAGAGCCAAGGACAGAGGAAATGTTAATGGTAGTTGTTTGGGACTTGAAAGGATAGGAAGGCAGTTCACAGGGAGATGAAAAAGGGAATGTAGGTAAACGAATGTTTTCTGTGCCAGGCAGAGACCCCGGGCCACAGAGTGGACTCTCATCTCTAGGCCCTGCCAAGATTTCACCACCACATCTTGCCCATAATCTTTACAGCTATCTTTGGTCATAGTTCTTTTCAGGGAACAGGACCTCTGTCTAAGTTCTTTCAGGCATTTAGGCCAGAGGTCAAGTTCCTTTCTGAATCTTTTGGCCTTGATTGTTTTCAGTTAGAATAATCTGTGTATCAAATGAGACATTTTAAGGTTTCTTTGTAGGTACATTTTTTGTATGGTTTCCTTTATTTATGGTGTATTTTCTATTTCATGACCTAAGTAATTGTTGATTTTTCCAGGCCAGACTCTTGATTTTGCTATGGTGATCTTTTTATATGAGATAACTGAAGTTCTTTGTATGTTTGAATATTTCCTGTGCTTGTTTCCTAAGATTTTTAATTCGAAGATAAATTTTATGTTATCTTTTGCGTTTCGTTGTTGGTATTCATGTGGCATTGTTGTATATAACTCTGTACTGGCTATGTGTCCTTGTCCAGATATTTTCTACATTTTAAATCAGTAGAGCATTTATGAAAAATTTTAATTGGAGGATAATTGCTCTATAGTGTGTTAGTTTCTGTTGAACAGAAATGAAGCACTATGCAGTTGTCTGAACAGTATGAAGCAGCTATAAGTATACATATATCCCCCTCCATGAGCATCCCTCATGCCACCCCCATCTTAGTCTTGTAGGTTGTCAGAGACAGCAGTCTGAGCTCCCTCTGTTCCAGAGCATCTCCCCACTAGCTATCTCTGGGACACATGGCAGTGCATATATGTCACAGCGTCTCTCAGTTTGTCCCTCTCTCTCCATCCCTTGCTGTGTCTATGTCTTTTCTGTGCATGTGTCTCTACTCCTACCCTGCAAATAGATTCATCAGTGATATTTTCTAGATTCCATATAAATGCCTTAATATGCAATACTTTTTGCTCTCTTTCTGGCTTACTTCACTCCATGTAACAGACTCTAGGTGCATCCACCTCACTACAACTGACTTAAATTTGTTTCTTTTTATGGTTGAGTAATAGTCCATTTATATAGCGACCACAACTTCTTTATCTATTCATCTGTCAGTGGAAGCTGAGGTGGTTGCTTCCATGTCCTAGCTATTGTAAATAGTGCTGCAATAAACAGTGCGGTCCATGAATGTTTTCACACGTGACTTTCTCAGTGTGTATGCCCAGTAGTGGGATTGCTGAGTCATAGGGTAGTTTTATTCCTAGTTTTTAAAGGACTCTCCATGCTGTTCTCCATGATGGCTATATCAATTTACATTCCCCCTCAAAGTGCAAGAGGGTTCCCTCTTCTCCATGACACTTCAGCACTTATTGTTTCTAGATTTTTTTATGATAGCCTTTCTGGCAGGTGTGAGGTGATGCATCATTGTAGCTTTGGTTTGCATTTCTTTCATAGTGAGTGGTGAACATCTTGTCTTGTGAGCATCTGCATTTTTTTAAAGAACAGATTTATGATTACAGAAAATTTAGCACATAATGTACAGAGTTCCTATAGAGCCAGTCTCTTCCTCCACTTAGCATCTTCTGTTATTAAGATCTTGGATTGGTCCAACTGATACAAGTTCATTTGTGAAAACTGAGCAACTCATATCAATATGGTGTTATTAATCATTGTCCATTGTTTACAATGTATTTTACTTTAGTTGTTTTACAGTTTTGTGTTGTTGTTTTTGTTCAGTTGCTCAGTCATCTCTGACTGTGACCCCATGATCCATAGCACACCAGGCTCCCTGTCATTCACCATGTCCTAGAGTTGGCTCAGACTCATGTCCATCCAATCAGTGATGCCATCCAAACATCTCATCCTCTGCTGCCTCCTTTTCTTTTTCCCTTCCATCTTTCCCAACATCAGGGTCTTTACCAATGAGTCGGCTCTTCCCATCAGGTGGCCAAAATTTTGGAGCTTCAACTTCAGCATCAGATATTCTCATGAATATTCAGGGTTGATCCCCTTCAGGAATGACTGGTTTGATCTCCTTTCTGTCCAGGGGACTCTCAAGAGTCTTCTCCAGCACCACAATTCAACAGCATCAATTTTTCAGCGCTCAGCCTTCTTTATGGTCCAGTGCTCACATGCACACATGACCCCTGGGAAAATCATAGCTTTGAATATTCAGGGTTGATCCCCTTCAGGAATGACTGGTTTGATCTCCTTTCTGTCCAGGGGACTCTCAAGAGTCTTCTCCAGCACCACAATTCAACAGCATCAATTTTTCAGCGCTCAGCCTTCTTTATGGTCCAGTGCTCACATGCACACATGACCCCTGGGAAAATCATAGCTTTGACTAGATACACCTCTTTTGTCAGTGTGATGTCTCTGCTTTTTATTATGTGATCTATGTTTGTCATAGTGTCTTTTAACTTCATGGTGTCTTTTAATTTGGGGCTTTCCTTGTAGCTCAGTTGGTAAAGAATCTGCCTGCAGTGCAGAAGATCCAGGGTCAATTCCTGGGTCAGGAAGATCCCCTGGAGAAGGAAATGGCAACCCAATTCAGTATACTTGCCTGGAGAATCCCACGGACAGAGGAGCCTGGGAGGCTACAGCCCATGTGGTCGCAAAAGTCAGACACGACTTAATGACTAAACCACCACTACCACCACCATGGCTGCATTCTCCATCCACAGTGATTTTGGAGAAGAAAAATAAATCTACATTGTTTCTACATTTTCCCCATCTGTTTTCCATGAAGTGTTGGGACCAGATGCTATGATCTTAATTTCTTGAATGTTGAGTTTTAAGCCAGGATTTTCATTGTCTTCTTTCACTCTCATCAAGAGTCTCTTTAGTTCCACTTCACTTTCTGCCATAAGGGTGACATAATATGCATATCTGAAGGTATTGATTATTTCTCCAGGCAATTTAATTGAAGCTTGGGTTCATCCATCTGGGAATTTCCATGATGTACTGTGCATATAACTGAAATAATCAGGGTGACAATATGCAGCCTCAATGCACCCGTCTACCAATTTTGAACCTGCCTTTTGTTCCTTGTCCACTTCTAACTGTTGCTTCTTGACCTGTATACCAGTTTCTCAGAAGGCAGGTAAGGTGGTCTGATATTTCCATCATTTAAGAATTCTGCAGTTTCCTGTGATACACACAGACAAAGGCTTTTGAATAGTCAAACAAGTAGACGTTTTCCTGGAATTCTCTTGCTTTGTCTATGACCCAGTGGAGATTACCAATTTGATATCTGATTCCTCTGCCTTTTCTGAATCCAGCTTGTACATATTGAAGTTCTCTTTTCAGATACTGTTGAAGTGTAGCTTAAAGGATTTTGAGCATTCCTTAGCTTGCATGTGAAATGAGTGCAATTATATGATAGTTTGAACATTCGTTGGCATTGCACTTCTTTGAGATTGGAATGAAAACTGACCNTGGAATACTCTTGCTTTGTCTATGACCCAATGGAGATTACCAATTTGATATCTGATTCCTCTGCCTTTTCTGAATCCAGCTTGTACATATTGAAGTTCTCTTTTCAGATACTGTTGAAGCGTAGCTTGAAGCATTTTGAGCATTCCCTTGCTAGCATGTGAAATGAGTGCAATTATATGATAGTTTGAACATTCTTTGGCATTGCACTTCTTTGGGATTGGAATGAAAGCTTACCTTTTCCAGTCCTGTGTCCTCTGCTGAGTGGTCCAGATTTGCTGGCATATTGAGTGCAGTACTTTAACAACATTGTCATTTAGGGTTTGAAATAGCTCAGCTCAAATTCCACCACCTCCACTAGCTTTGTTCTTAGGAATGCTTCCTAAGGCCCACTTGACTTCACACTCCTGGATGTCTGGCTCTAAGTGAGTGATCACATCATCGCTGTTATCTGGGTCATAAAGACCTTTGTTGAGCAGTTCTTCAGTATCTCCTTGCCACCTCTTCTTAGAATCTTTTGCTTCTACTCTGTCCCTATAGTTTCTGTCCTTTATTGTGCCCATCTTTGCATGAAATGTTCCCTTGGTATCTCTAATTTACTTGAAGAGAACTCTAGTCTTTCCCATTCTGTTTTTTCCCTCTATTTCTTTGCACTGTTCACTTGAAAATGCTTTCTTCTTATTCCTTGCTGTTCTTTGGAAATCTGCATTCAGATTGGTATGTCTTTCCTTTGCCTTTTGCTTGCCTTTGTTCTCAGGTATTTGTAAGGCCTCCTCAGACAACCATTTAGATTTTTTCATTTATTTTTCTTGTGAATGGTTTTGGTTACCACCTCCTAGACCTTGTTCTGAACCTCTGTCTTTAGTTTTTTACACAGTCTTCCTACCAGATCGTATTCCTTGAAACTATTCCTCACTTCCACTGTATAATCATAAGGAATTTGATTTAGGTCATATCTGAGTGGCCTAGTGATTTTCACTACTTTCAACTTAAGTCTGTATTTTGCAGTAAGAAGCTTATGATCTGAGCCAGAGTGAACTCTGGGTCTTGTTTGTGCAGACTGTGTAGAGCTTCTCCATCTTCAGCTGCAAGTTATTCCTTTACTTCCTACTTTTCCATTCCAGTCCCCTATTATGAATAGGACATTTTTGGGGGATATTAGTTCTAGGCTGTGATGTACATCTTCATAGCACCACTGGACTCTAGCTTCTTTGGCATCAGTGTTTGGAGCATAGACTTGGATTACTGTGATGCTGAATGCTTTGCCTTGGAAATGAATCAAGATCATTCTGTCCTTATGGACACTGCACCCGGTACCTGCAGTTCGCACTCTTTTTGTTGACTATGAGACTGCTCCATTTCTTCTAATGGATTTTTGCCCACAGATACAATGATAATCTCAATTAAATTCACCCATTCCTGTCCATGTTAGCTGACTGATTTCTAAAATGTTGATGGTCTTCTTGCCATCTCCTGTTTGACCAATTTCCATTGATTCATGGATCTAACATTCAAAGTTCCTATGTAGGACTGTTCTTTACAGCACTGGCCTTTACCTTTACCACCAGACACATCCACAGCTAAGCATCGTTTTGACTTTGGCCCAGTCTCTTCATTCTTTCTGGAACTATTTCTCGGCTCTTCCCCAATAGCATATTAGACACCTATTGACCTGGGGGGCTCAGGCATCTCCCCCTGGTTGATCTCCTGGTATCATTTCTTTTTCCTTTTCCTGATGTTCATGGGGTTCTCAAGGCAAGGATACTGAAGTGGTTTGCTATTCTCCTTTCCAGTGTTAGAATTCTCCACCATGACACGTCCGCCTTGGGTGGCCCTTGAAAGCCTGGCCCGTAGCTTTTAAGTTACACAAAGCTGTGATCTACGTGATCATTTAGGTTAGCTTTGTGTGATTGTGGTTTTTGTTCTGGAGGATAGGGCATTGTAGGTCTTCTGTCTGCCCTCTGAAGAATGAGTTTAAGAGGCTTGTGGAAGCTTGCTGATGGGAGGGAGAGGCTATGAGGAAACTTGGCTCTTGCTCTCTTGGGCAGGGTGATGCTCAGTAAATAAATAAATGAAAATTAGAAAAACATAAAGAAATATGTTCTTATATCAATATGAGTAAAATTATTAATGACATTCATAGGCATTAGTTTGTTATTGAATATGTCATTAAGGATTTTGAACACAGAAAGAAATATGTGAGATGTAGCTAATATGCAGGAGGATGAAATTCCCCTCTGCCCTTCTAGGTTTTTGTGGGTAGTTGAATAATTAAATTGATGTAAGACAGATTAATAGGATACAATGTACGTATAACAACAGAGACATGAGAGAGAGCCAGGAAAACTGAATAACTCATCAACATGGCCAAAGCCCACAGCCAATGAGAAAAGAAAATTTTAATGTTCGTTGTTTGGGACTTGAAAGGATAGGCAGGCAGTTAACAGGGAGATGGAAAAGGGAATGTTGGTAAAGGAATGTTTTTTGTGCCAGGCACAGACCCCGGGCCGCAGAGTGGACTCTCATCCCTAGCCCTGCCAAGATTTCGCCACAACACCTTGCCCATAATCTTTGCAGCTGTCTCTGGTCATAGTTCTCTTCAGGGAACTGGAGCTTTGTATTCAGACTTGAAAGGATAGGAAGGCAGTTCACAGGGAGATGGAAAAGGGAATGTTGGTAAAGGAATGTTTTTTGTGCCAGGCAGAGACCCTGGGCCACAGAGTGGACTCTCATCCCTAGACCCTGCCAAGATTTCGCCACCACACCTTTCCCATAATCTTTGCAGCTGTCTCTGGTCATGGTTCTCTTCAGGGAACAGGACCTTGGTCTAAGTTCTTTCAGGCTGTTAGCTGCAAGTTCAAGTTCCTTTCTGAGTCTTTTGGCCTTGATTATTTTCAGTTAGAATAATCTGTGTATCAAAAGAGACATTTTGAGATGGCACGTTTTTCTCTCCCATACTAACTAAGAAAGTAAAAACAATTACAGTAAAGAAGAGAAATTATAAAGTTGTTAATCCTAGTTTCCTTTGTATGACATTTACATTTTGAAAGGTACATGTTAACATGTAAAACACTGTGTTAAATAACAGCCTGTGAAGGAAAAATCTGATTTACTTTGCATTGTTCTTTGGAAAATCAAGGAATGTTTAAATAAAAGTACATTTACAGTCATTGTTTTAGAGACAGTGGCAACAAAGACAAAAGAATGTACTTGTCTTACTCTATTTTCTTTTTAATATTTCTTGCAGTATGTTGTTTCCAATGTTGTGTTAGCATCTATTTATACTAAAAGTAATCAGATATACATATACATATATCCTCTCACTTTGGATTTCCTCCACATTGAGGACATCCCAGTGAATAAAGGAGAGTTCCCTCTGCTATANTTTTAATATTTCTTGCAGTATGTTGTTTCCAATGTTGTGTTAGCATCTATTTATACTAAAAGTAATCAGATATACATATACATATATCCTCTCACTTTGGATTTCCTCCACATTGAGGACATCCCAGTGAATAAAGGAGAGTTCCCTCTGCTATACAGTATATTCCCAACAGTTGTCCATTTTATACATAGTATCAATAGTGTGTATGTGTTAGTCCCAATATTCTAATTCCTCCCACCCTAACCCTTTCCCCCTTGGCACCATATATTTGGTCTCTATATCACTATCTTCATTTCTGTTTTGCACATAGGGTCACCTGTGCCATTCTTCTCGATCCCACACATACACGTTAATATTCAATCTTTGTTTTTCTCTTTCCGACTTCCTTCTCTGTATGACACTCTCTAGGTCCATCCACCTCTCTAACAATGACAACATTTTGTTCATTTTAATACTGAGTAATATTCCACTGGGTTACCCTAGTGGGTCAATGGTAAAAAATCTGCCTGCCAATGCAGGAGCTGTGGGTTCAATCTCTGGGTCAGGAAGATACCCAGAAGAAGGAAGTGGCAACACACCCCAGTATTCTTACCTGGGAAATACCAAGGACAGAGCATTCTGGTGAGCTACAGTCCTTGCGGTCTCAGAAGAATTAGATACAACTTAGTGACAAAATAACAAGAACAATATTCCATCGTGTATACCTTCCACAGCTTCTTTATACTTGCATCGGTCGATGGACATCTACGTTTCTTCCATGTGCTGGTTGTTGTAAACAGTCCTGCAGTGAACATTAGAGTGCTTGTCCCTTTTTGAACTATGGGTCTGTGGTCTCTATGGCAGAGTTAATGCTCACCTGTAAGAATGCTTATGCCAGGGAGGACCTCTAGGACTGCTTCTGCCGGTGCCCCCATCCCTGTGGTGAGCCCCAGCTGAGCCGTGCCTCCACAGGAGACTGTCGAACACTTGGAGGTGGGTCTGATTCAGTCTCCTGTGGAGAAAATGCTCCTTTTCTCTGGGTCTCTGTGCATGTGAGACTTAGTTTGTGCCCTCCAAGAGGGAGTGGTGTGTCTGTTTCCCCTACTTCTGTGGGAGTCCTGTAATCAAACCCCACTGCCCTTCAAGGTCAGATGACCAGGGAATTCCAAGTCCCTTTGTCAGAACCGCAGGCTGGGTTCCTTGATGTGAGGTGGTGAACTCTCACAGTCGTGGGAGAACTCCTTTGGTATTTTTGTTCTCCAGTTACCTACTCAGAGGGTATGGGATTTGAGTTCATTGTGATTGTACCCCTCCTGTTACCTTGTTGCGACTTCCACTTTTTCTTTGAACGTGTGTTCCAGCGTCTTCCTCTTGATAGTTGTTCAATAGCTAGTTGCAGTTATGGTGCAGGAGGAGACGAACAGACATCCTCCTACGCTGCCATCTTGAAACAGAAGCCTCTGAAATACAGTTTGGAGTAGTGAGATGACAGGAGAACTGAAGGACACTAGGTCTGCCTCAGGCTGGGTGGAGTGGAAAGGTGTGGCCTCTCGACATATGCAGACCAAATGTCTGTTTCCAGCTCTGTCACAAGTCTTGTGAACTTGAGAATATTACCAAATTCATAATCTGCAAAGTGAGTCTTCTAAACCCTATTTTGTAGAACTATTGTAATATATGTGATATTTATAAAGCTCTTGCAATAATGGATTTCAAAGAATGACATTTATTCCTCTGATAATTATGACCACAGACCATAGTATCAACTGTTGGTGAGTTTGTTTTTTTTTTTTACTTGCATGAGACATTAGAAAATACGTGGCACTTTCAAAGTGAACAAAGTTCTGCTTAAACATTAAAACTATATGAAATTTCCCCATTTGTAATTATGTCATTTGAATGTAGAGGAATCTCTCCTGCCTGGATGCTATCAGAATTTTTAGAATTTGCGTCAAGGATGAAGATCTTCCCTTCCAGCTGCGTTTTCATCCATACCACCACCCCCCATTTTCATTAACTTCACCAGCACCAAAAGTGCACCCTTCATTTGAAGTTCCCCAAATTATGCTTAAAATAGGCAGTAGGGCATTTCTGTAACATAGTGGCCTCTGACCCCAGTGTGTAGACTGCTGTTACAGTTGGTATTAGATATCTCAGTTCAAGGAAATACCATCCTGCTTTCTGCCAAACACCCTGGAGGCAGTGGGATTAAATCCCCAGTTTGTGCACTGTGTTTCCCTATGCTGGGGCAGAAGCACGGAACCCATTGTATTCCTGTCCCAGGTGGAGAGTGTCTGTTTTACTCATAGTCTCAAAGTAAAAATCAAGGGTAATCTTCCATTCCATTCTTCAGCTTCTCAACTTCAACCCCCTATTTCAGGGTCACCCTCCACCCTCAATTCACTCAGCCTCATTTAGCCCACCAACCCACCTAACTTCAGGTTACATCCTCAAGGGAACTGCAGTGTTCCAAAGCGCCCACATTCCTCACCTCAAAGCATCTACTTTTGACTGCTCTAATCTGAAACCTCCTCTCGTTCTCATCCCTTGTTTCACCTTGTCACCTGTTTAGGTCTCCTAGGGTACCTCACCATCTGCTTGATACGGCGGCAACTTTAGACACTTAACTTCTATGGACAGTGACTTGGGCTTCTTTCGATTTCCATCCCCAGTTCTGCCATGGAGCATTCCAAGGAGTAGATACTCAATTAATGGCTGGAAATATGAGTCACAATGATAAAGTTGCCTACTTAATTACTATTTAATTTCTCTGACAATCTTGAATAAACTAAGGACATACTTTTACTAAAAAGGAGTATTAAAAAAATTTAACAAAACCAAAAACTTACCAAAACTTACTTTTTCTTTTCTTTTTAACTTGACCTATGTTATTTTACCACAGAATCACTTCAACTTTGCATGAAAATCCCTCTTCCATTGCTGTGTTTTCTTGTTCTAGATCACACAGCAATGAAAAGTTTCTAAATTTGTATTATAAAATGTAAAAACTTGAACTGGAACCTGATAAACAGTAATAAATATATGATCCATATTTCACCAGTGGAACACTGATTCCCTGTTTTTGTCCTAGCAAAGAGAAAGAATTCATTAGAGAAACAGAGCAATTTTAAGTATGAGTTTTATGAAGCAGAGCAAAATTACACTCCTGAGAAGGATGAGAGCAGGCTGTCTAGAAACCAGGAGTGGTCCTGCCATGGGGTAGGGTCATGTGTGTCCTGTGTCATTTGACTGAAAAGTTGATGGACAGCTTTAGGTCATGTAGTTTTCTCCTAGTATGCAGGCAGTTACGCATAAGTACCCAAGCAGAATCCATGGAGTGGGAGGGAAGACAGAAACCGGAGTGCTATTTTTATACATATGGCATCTTGAACCCTGGGTTACATTAGTCATCTTTTAGGTCTTGGTGCACCTGTGCCACCCCGTGCTGGCACTTTGTCTTGCTTGGTCCTGACATGGCTGGAAACCTCGTGCTGGTCATTGGCCAGAACAGGGAGCCCCTCTGGGTGTGCTCTGACCACCAGTGTTCAGGTGGGGAAGAGGAAGACAAAGCATCCCTGGCTGCTAACCTGGCTCAAGTCTTATACTCCCAGTTAGATTCTGAACAGGGAACAGGCATCGTTCCCATGGGAAATGGTTGGGAGTTTGCCATGTGATAGCTGTCTCCCAGCTGAGGGCTGAATCTCTATATAGTTGTCCTTTCTGCCTGAGAGAGTGTCTGAGCAAGGATGATATAAATGTCCCTCTGGGTTAACTCAAAAGTCATAG
>SJYD01055691.1:0-12205 GCA_006408635.1 Nanger granti
TTGTCTCACATGTAGGGTCATCATTACTGTCTTCTAAATTCCATATATATGTGTCAGTATACTGTATTGGTGTTTTTCTTTCTGGCTTACTTCACTCTGTATAATCGGTTCCAATTCCATCCATCTCATTAGAACTGAGTCAAATTTATTCTTTTTAAGGGCTGAGTAGTATTCCATAGTGTATATGAACCATAAGCACACTGAAAAATGTCAAAGTGAAAAGGAAATGTGACTTAATTATGCCAAATCATTTTTTAGAATTAAATAATGGGAAGAGTGTAAAAATAAAGTGTTAGATAAGTAAAACAGATGCCAGACATTACTACTTTATTGCCATTGTTTGGTTTCTCAGTCATGTCCTAACTCTTTGCAACCCTGTGGACTATAGCTTGCAGGCTCCTTTGTCTAAGAGATTCTCTAGGCAAGAATACTGAAGTGGGTTGCCATTTCAGTCTCTCCAGGGGATCTTCTCAATCCAGGGATTGAACCCACATCTCCTTTATTGCAGGTGGGTTCTTTACCACTGAGCCACCAGGGAAGCCCCACTTGCCTGGTGTCTTGCCAAATGCGATTGGTTGGCTAGCATATGCTACTCTCCTTACTGAAATCCTATGAATAATTTTAAATTCTTTCACCAGCCAAACATTTTCTCTGTATGAGAGAGGACTTGATACAAAAAGATATCGAATTTGCCTTTGGATTGCTTAATAGTCTAATTAATGAAGAGGAGTGATTCACATGGACACACTGGAAAACAATTTAAACTTCCTGTTATTTTGACATAAAAGTGACTTCAGTGATCGTATTATAAATGCACAGTGCAGCACTACAATGAAGACCGTGATAAACGTCCCTGGGTGTCATCAGCTGAAAGAGTAAGATTTGTCACAGGAAAAGAAAACTTGAAATAACCTGAAGTCTTCCACCTCATAAACAAAATAGACTTGATAGGAGTTTCCTGAATTTGACTATTCTTAAAATTTACATATTACCCAAAAGGAGTAAGCTGAAAGAAAATTTTCTAAACTTTTAAGTAAATAATCAAAGATGATAATATATCAAAATGCAACTAACCATGCTAGAAAAAATAGTGAATTATGTACCTTTTCTATAGAAAATATATGGTTATCATATGAAGACATAATAGAGTGTGCAGCTGGAATATGTAAGCAAAAGCAATATCATATGGGTGTGTGGGGCAGTTCATCAGTAAAAATGTATTTATGGATTTGTGATGTTTTCTCTTTTAAAATATCTTTAAAATTTGTAACTTGTGATTTATCTTTCTAAATTTATTTTAAAATCTGAGTTTATATTTATAACTTCATTGTCTTAGAAGATCTCTCAAACTATAAGCTTCAGACCCATGAACCTGTGGTCTGGTCAGTTCTCATCTTAGTCTTCCTTCAGCTTTGGGAAGATCTCTTGCTCTGTCTTTGGATCTCTCTTCTTCTTGGAATCAGCTGCACTTAGGCTGAGAAGGTCACAAGACAACTTCTTTTGTGGGAGCAATCACATAATTTTCCCCTGCAGCTCTAGACCGAACAGAGAGGGGGAATGTCAGGGAGGGTTGGAAAATACTGTGAGCCTGAAACAAGACTGTCCCATCATTTAGCCTCCTGCCACCCTTGGATTGCTCAATGAACGCCTGTCCCATGCTGAGTTAGCTTCCCTTCTCCTGTTCATTCCCCACTGCAGTCAGAGTAAACTGAAAAGCAAAAATTAGAGCTACAAATGAAAGTCTCATTTGATCACATGACTCTAGCTAGTTTATTTACTGAGCACCTTTCCTGCCCTAACAGCTCTGTGGTGTCCACAGGCAGAGTGTTCAAAGGTCTGTGGTCTTCAAGGAAGGACCTTGGGCTGTGCGTGGAGGCTGGAGGCAGGGGGTCAGGTGGCCAGTCAGCAGCCCACAGCAGCTATGGTCTTATCTACTTTATAGGCTTCGGTATAAGATTTTCTCAAAGAATTTGCCTGTGTTTAGAAGAATTTGGAATGTCATTAGTCTTGAGGGAATTTTAAACTCATGACTTGGCAAGGCTCTTCAAGATCTAGCCCCTCTTGTCCAGGCTCACTGATGCCCATGATAAGCATCCTTTATTCTAGTCACAGAGAACCTCAGCTCTTCACTCAAACAAGCCACAGGCTTCTCCCACATCTTGCACACATTCCTCTCTCTCTCTAGGAATCTCTCCTTTTCTGTTGGAGAGAAACTCCTTTCACTCAGTCTCAATTTCAAGCCTCCTCTGCCCAATGGCACCCCACTCCAGTACTCTTGCCTGGAAAATCCCATGGACAGAGGAGCCTGGTAGGCTGCAGTCTGTGGGATTGCTAAGAATCGGACACGACTGAGCATCTTCACTTTCACTTTTCACTTTCTTGCATTGGAGAAGGAAATGGCAACCCATTCCAGTGTTCTTGCCTGGAGAATCCCAGGGATGGGGAGCTTGGTGGGCTGCCGTCTATGGGGTTGCACAGAGTCAGACACGACTGAAGCAACTTAGCAGCAGCAGCAGCAGCCCAGTTGAAGCTCTCTTGACCCCATTCACATTTTTCCCTTTCCCTCTGGCCAAGCCCACATGACGATTTATTTACTTGGATCAATTTCAGCCTAAGACTTTGACACACTGTCTCATAATTATTTGTCCAGTTGGCTCACTGTGAGTTTTCCAACAGCACTTATCCTGTTAATCTTGTATCTCAGACCTAACTCAGGACTTGGTAATACAATGGGTGCTCAGAAAAAAAACAAAAAACAAAAAACAAACAAACAATCAAATGAATGAAGAAGAGTTAAAAAATAAGATACACTAAGCTATGTTTGTCAAGTCAAAAGGATACTTCCCTGCAAAGCCATTCCCTGAGCTATTAATACAAACATTTGTGTTCATACTAAACAAAGAAATTGCCAGATATGTCTTGGCTTCATTCTACCCCCTGCCCATTGCTGATGCGGACAGCCTTATGCTATCTGCACGATCCTTCCTCCCGGTCAGGTCTAGACATTGTATGGTGCTGTGGTTTCCCTCTACCAATTGCTTCTTCCCTTTGTAATGAGAGAATTCAAAAGATATATTAGCCTATTTCTTTTGACTTTTTGTTTCCTGAAGCTTATTCTACTGTGCTTATTCTTTTTTTAATATAAATTATTTATTTTAATGGGAGGTTAATTACTTTACAGTATTGTATTGGTTTTGCCATACATCAACATGAATCCGCCACAAATATACACGTGTTCCTGGATGAAACTGGAGCCTATTATACAGAGTGAAGTAAGCCAGAAATAAAAACACCAGTACAGTATACTGTGCTTATTCTAACCTCCTTTCCTTTCAGGCAAGATCTCTTTTCTCTTCCTTTGTTTCATTTCTTAAGCAATATCCTCAAACCACATCATGGTGTAAAAATCTTGCGAATATTACATTTTTATAAAGAAAAGGGAGGGCTGCTTTGAAAACACATGAATACAACAAATACTTATTGAGCACAGGCTGTGCTATGTAATGTGGACATAGCAGTGACAAGAACAGTGTCCCTGATATCATGGAGCTTGTCTCTAGTTGGAAGACAAGGTTAAAGAAATACTAAGCACAAGAAATTGTACTAATTCCCAATAATTATGAGAGGGATGAAGTGCCTGGATTCTCAGCCCAGGATGCTATGCTGTGTTGTAAGAAGGGCCAGATCTCACCTGAATGGCCCCCTAGTCTGAGATGTGAGGATGAGTAAGTGGTGGCCAGGTGACACGGGGAAGCTGGGTGAATGGGGAGAGCTTCAAAGACAGAATGAGCATCATGTCAGGGACCCTGAGCTCAGAGGAGCCTGAAAAGGTTGAAGAAAAAAGAAAAGTCTGCGAGGAAGGAGCAGACAGGGCTAGAGAGATGAAGTTCATTAACAAAGTGAAGTAACAAAACTGTGTTCAGTCTTGAAGCTCTTGACACTGTCCAAGGGTTCTTTTTCAGACTGAGTTTCACTCCTCCGTTTTACTAGTGTGCCTGCTGTCTAATGGTGAATCTAGACTTACTATTTTCTTCTCCCCTCCTCAATATTGTGCATTTTAACCAAATTATGACTAATTTAGGTTTTTGTGGATATGTGTGGAACTCCAACCAACATTTATTATGTGTTTGCCTCTGGGGACAAAGCTTCCTGCAACTGAAATAGCCCTCTTCCTGAGTTCTTTTAGAGCACCTCCTTTCCAAGTTGGTAGGGTCTGTGTTGCTACACAGATGCTTTGTCTGTGATGACTGCTGAGGGGTAAACATTAAGTTCATTGTGAATAGCAAATGATAAGGCTTTGTTATCTGTAGGGGAAATTGCGGTTTTCATAATTTTATTGCTAAAGAAATAGTTGTCATGGCAATAATTTATGTAACTTTGAGCAGCCAGTGGTTAAGAAGTACTGTTAATGGTGTACTTTCAGCATACCAAAGAAGAACTGCATAATAAAGCTTTTGCTTAGTACTTTATCGAGGCGGGTGTATTTTCCTGAAACAATTAATCAAGTTTTCAGAGCCTCAGGTGATTTCTATACATGTTTATTTTAATCCCTCAAGGTGTTCCTTTATGTCAGGAATTGTCCCTCTGCTTCTGGCTGCTTTAATCTTATTCCTTCAATCATGTGGGTTTATAGAACTTAACCAGGAGATTCAAATCTTAGCAACTCCCAAATAATGTTTGTTGTTGTTTAGGCACTAAGTCATGTTTAACTCTTTGCGACCCCATGGACTGTAGCATGCCAGGCTCCTCTGTCCTCCACTATCTCTTGAAGTTTGCTCAAATTTATGTCCTTTGAGTCAGTGGTGCTATCTAACCATCTCATCCTCTGCCATCCCTTCTCTTTTGCCTTCAGTCTTTCCCAGCACCAGGGTCTTTTCCAATGAGTTCGCTCATTGCCAAAGTATTGGAGCTTCAGTTTCAGCATTAGTCCTTCCAATGAATATTCAGGGTTGATTTCCTTTAGGACTGATTGATTTGATGCAGTCCAAGAGACTCTCAAGAGTCTTCTCTAGCACCACAATTCAAAACATCAGTTCCTCAGCACTCAGCCTTCCTTATGGTCCAACTCTCACATCCATACATGATGGATGGTAAAGCCATAGCTTTGACTGTACCTTTGTTGGCAAAGTGATGTCTCTGCTTTTTAATATGCTGTCTAGGTTTGTCATAGCTTTTCTTCCCAGGAACAAGTGTCTTTTAATTACATGGCTGCAGTCACCATCTGCAGTGATTTTGGAACCCAAGAAAATAAAATCTTTCACTGCTTCTACTTTTTCTCCCATCTATTTTTCATGAAGTGATAGGACTAGATGCATTGATCTTAGTTTATTGAATGTTAACTTTCAAGTCAGCTTTTTACCTCTCCTCTTTCATCCTCATCCACAAGTTCTTTAATTCTTCACTTTCTGTCATTAGAGTAGTATTATCTGCATATTTGAGGTCATTGATATTTCTCCCAGCAATCTTGATTCCAGCATGTCATTCATCTATGCCCCACATTTCACATGATGTACTCTGCATAGAAGTTAAATAAATAGGGTGAGAATACATCAGTTCAGTTCTGTTCAGTCACTCAGTCGTATCCAACTCTTTCTGACCCCATGGACTGCAACACACCAGGCCTCCCTGTCCATCACCAACTTTTGGAGTTTACTCAAACTCATGTCCATTGAGTTGGTGATGCCATCCAACCATCTCATCCTCTGTCATCCCCTTCTCCTCCTGCCCTCAATCTTTCCCAGCATCAGGGGCTTTTCAAATGAGCCACTTCTTCACATCAGGTGGCCAAAGTATTGCAGTTTCAGCTCCAGCATCAGTCCTTCCAATGAACATTCAGGACTGACTTCGTTTAGGATGGACTGGTTGGATCTCCTTGCAGTCCAAGGGACACTCAAGAGTCTTCTTCAATACCACAGTTCACTAGCATAAATTCTTTGGTGCTCAGCTTTCTTTATAGTTCAACTCTCACATCCATACATGGCTACTGGAAAAACCATAGCTTTGGCTAGAGGGACCTTTGTTAACAAAGTAACATCTGTGCTTTTTAATATGCTCTCTAGGTTGGTCATAACTTTTCTTCCAAGGAGTAAGCACCTTTTAATTTCATGAGTGCAGTGGTTTTGGAGCCCAGGAAAATAAAGTCAGCCATCATTTCCACTGTTTCCCCATCTATTTGCCATGAAGTAATGGGACCGGATGTCATGATCTTAGTTTTCTGAATGTTGAGCTTTAAATCAACTTTTTCACTCTCCTCTTTCATATTCATCAAGAGGCTCTTTAGTTCTTCTTCACTTTCTGTCATAAGGGGTGTCATCTGCATATCTGAGGTTATTGATATTTTTGCAAGCAACCTTGATTCCAGCCTGTGCTTCATCCAGCCCAGCGTTTCTCATGATGTACTCTGCATATAAGTTAAATAAGCATGGTGACAATATACATAGCCTTTCTCAGTTTTGAACCAGCCAGTTGTTCCATATCTGGTTCTAACTGGTGCTTCTTTTTTTTTCTCTAGAACTACAATTTTATTTTATTTATTTATTTTTACTTTATTTTGCTTTACAATACTGTATTGGTTTTGCCATACATTGACTTGAATCCACCACGGGTGTATATGAGTTCCCAATCCTGAAACCCCCTCCCACCTCCCACCCATATCATCTCTCTGGATCTTCCCTGTGCACCAGCCCCAAGCATCCTGTATCCTGTATTGAACATAGACTGGCGATTCTTTTCTTACATGATAGTATACATGTTTCAATACCATTCTCCCGAATCATCCCACCCTCTCCCTCTCCACAGAGTCCAAAAGTCCGTTCTATACATCTGTGTCTCTTTTTCTGTCTTGCATACAGGGTTATCATTACCATCTTTCTAAATTCCATATATATGTGTCAGTATACTGTATTGGTGTTTTTCTTTCTGGCTTACTTCACTCTGTATAATTGGCTCCAGTTTCATCCACCTCATTAGAACTGATTCAAATGTATTCTTTTTAATGGCTGAGTAATACTCCATTGTGTATATGTACCACAGCTTTCTTATCCATTCATCTGCTGATGGACATCTAAGTTGTTTCCATGTCCTGGCTATTATAAACAGTGCTGCAATGAACATTGGGGTACATGTGTCTCTTTCAATTCTGGTTTCCTCGGTGTGTATGCCCAGCAGTGGGATTGCTGGGTCATAAGGCAGTTCTATTTGCAATTTTTTAAGGAATCTCCACACTGTTCTCCATAGTGGCTGTACTAGTTTGCATTCCCACCAACAGTGTAACAGGATTCCCTTTTCTCCACACCCTCTCCAGCATTTATTGCTTGTAGACTTTTGGATCGCAGCCATTCTGACTGGCGTGAAATGGTACCTCGTTGTGGTTTTGATTTGCATTTCTCTGATAATGAGTGATGTTGAGCATATTTTCATGTGTTTGTTACCCATCTGTATGTCTTCTTTGGAGAAATGTTTATTTAGTTATTTGGCCCATATTTTGATTAGGTTGTTTATTTTTCTGGAATTGAGTTGCAGGAGTTGCTTGTATACTTTTGAGATTAGCTGTTTGTCAGTTGCTTCATTTGCTATTATTTTCTCCCATTCCAAAGGCTGTCTTCTTGCTTTACTTTTGTTTTCCAGTTTGTGCTTAGTTAGCTTTGTCTTGGTAGATATGATTTTTGGCTTTCTTTGTTCACTGGGTTAATCTATTGCACTTTATTTTTGTTGGACTGTCTCAATTTTGTTTACGAATGTATAAGCATATGTGTATAGTCAGTCACACTTTTTATTGTTATTATAAATCTCTGCCTCTAAATTAGGCATTTGCAGTTCTGTCGAGTTTTTCTTTCTTTTTTTTTGCTTTACTTTTGTTTTCCAGTTTGTGCTTAGTTAGCTTTGTCTTGGTAGATATGATTTTTGGCTTTCTTTGTTCACTGGGTTAATCTATTGCACTTTATTTTTGTTGGACTGTCTCAATTTTGTTTACGAATGTATAAGCATATGTGTATAGTCAGTCACACTTTTTATTGTTATTATAAATCTCTGCCTCTAAATTAGGCATTTGCAGTTCTGTCGAGTTTTTCTTTCTTTTTTTTTCTGTCTATTTTCTCTCTACTTACCCTTTTTTTCTTCTCTTTTATATCGTATAAGAAACGAATTGCCAGTCTAGGTTCAGTGCAGGATACAGGATGCTTGGGGTTGGTGCACTGGGATAACCCAGAGGATGGTATGGGGAGGGAGATGGGAGGGGGATTCAAGAGTGGGAGCTTATGTACACCCATGGTGGATTCATGTTGATGTATGGCAAAACCAATACAGTATTGTAAGGTAAAATAAATAAATAATTTTTAAAAAGTAATTAACATCCATTAAAATAAATAAATTCATATTAAGAAAAGAAAAAAACACAAATTTCAATGAACAGTTAAAATAAAAAACTTTAATTAAAACTTTTTTTAACTTATCATGTTTTTTCTACATTTATTCCTTTGTTTACCTTTCTGTTATTTTCCCCTTATAAACTTTAATGTATATAAATCTTATTCATCTAACTGTCTTTAACTTTGTATATCTATTCTTTCTTTGTTTTCTTTCTTTCCTTTCCTCTCAACATATATGTTAGTTTTGTTCTCATTGCTTTATTCCACACTTGGCACATTGCTTTATTTTTTGTTTTCCAGTATGTGCTTTAGTTAGCTTTGTTCTTAACTGGTAAATATAATTTTTTGTTTCTTTTGTTCACCGGATCAATCTATGGCACTTTAGTTTGCTTGGACTGATCTGACTTTGCTCACCGGTGTATATGAGTATATTGCATTATTTTAATTATTACTTGCCTAATTTTGTAACTGCCATTTGTCTGAAATTAATCTTTGGTTTATCACTTTTGGATATTTGTTTTATCTCACTTAATGTCAAAACACTAAGTGACTTCCTTTTCCCTTTTCACTTTTATGCCTTGGAGAAGGAAATGGCAACCCATTCCAGTTTTCTTGCCTGGAGAATCCCAGGGGCAGGGGAGCCTGGTGGGCTCCCGTCTATGGGGTTGCACAGAGTTGGACATGACTGAAGCGACTTAGCAGCAGCAGCAGCAGCAGCAGCAGCAGCAATGTCATAACAAACCACTTGTGGAATCTTTGCTCCTGGCCAGAGATCAAACCCTGAGCCTTGGAGTGGGAGCACTGACTCTAAAACCCTAGACTACCAGAGAACTAACACTAGGGAAACTCAAATAGTGAGAACTCATACTAAGGAAACCACTTGAATAAAAGACCCAGCATCACCCAGCCACCAGTAGCACACTGTGCAGAACTCCTCATCTAAACAACAGACAAAACAAAAGTACAAACTTAGTCATCAGAAGACAAACTTACTACCTCACTCAGCCTTTCCAATCAGAAGAAAAACAAACAAATAAAAACAAACAAACAAAAAACCCTCAGCACAAATCTCACCCTATATGAAACTTGCACAAATCATTGGACCAACTTTGGAAAGGCAGAAACCAAATGGAAGAGAGTATTCAACCTTGAAGCCTGGGAAATGGAAACCTCAAACAAAATAAGTTAAAAAAAATAATGAAAAGTCAGAGAAACACTACACAAATGAAGGAACAAACTAGAAATACAGAAGTCCAAATAAATGAAGAGGAAATAGGCAAACTACCTGAAAAGAATTCAGAATAATGATAGTAAAGATGATCAAAACCCTAGAAAACAGAATGGAGAAAATGCAAAAATCAATTAACAAAGGCCTAGAAGAATTAGAGAATAAACATATGCACACAAACAACGCAATTGCTGAAATTAAAAATACTATAGAAGGAACAAATAGCAGAATATTTGAAGCAGAAGAACGAAACAGTGAGCTGGAAGAAAAAAGATAGATATAACTTCTGAAGAGGAGAATAAAGTGAAAAGAATGACAAGATCTGAGGATAGTCTTAGAGACCTCTGGAACAATATCAAACACAACAATATTGGAATTATAGGGGTCCTAGAAGAACAGAAAAAGAAAGGCTATGACAACATTTTTAAAGAGATTATAGTTAAAAACTTCCCCAATATGGAAAAGGAAATAGTCAATCAAGACCAAGAGGCACAAGAGTCCCATATAGGATAAACCCAAAGACAAACACACCACACACATACTAATCAAACTAACAGAAGCTAAACACAAAGAAAGAATATTATAAAAAGCAAGAGAAAAGCAACAAGTAACATACAAGGAAACCACATATGCTTAACATCTGATTTTTCAGAAGAAATGCTGCAGCCCTGAAGGGAATGGCAGGATATATTTAAAGTAATGAAAGGGGAAAGTCCAGAACCAAGATTACTGTACTCTGCAAGGATCTCATTCAAAATTGATGGAGAAATCAAAAGCTTTTCACACAAGCAAAAGTTAAGAGAATTCAGTACCACCAAACCAGCTTTACAACAAATGTTAAAGGGAATTATATAGTCAAGAAACACAAGTGAAGAAAAAAGGTCTAGAAAATCAACCCCAAACAATTAAGAAAATGGCAATAAGAACATATATATCAAGAATTTCTTTAAATATAAATGGATTAAATACTCCAACCAAAAGACACAGACTGGATGAATGGATATAAAACCAAGACCCATATAAATGCTGTCTACAAGAAACTCAAATCCAACCTAAAGACACATTTAGACTGAGAGTGAGAGGATGGAAAAATATATTCCATGCAAATGGAAAGCAAAAGAAAGCTGGAGTAGCAATTCTCATATCAAAGAACAGCAACAACAACAAAAACAACAAAAAACCTTTAAAATAAAGAAGATTACAAGAGATAAGGAAAGACACTACATAATGATCAAGGGATAAATCCAAGAGGAAGACGTAAAAATTGTAAATATCTATGCACCCAACATAGGAGCACCTCAATACATAAGACAAACATTAAAAAGACAAAAATAGAAGCTGGCAGTAACACAATACTAGTAGGAGACTTGAACATCCCACTCACACCAATGGACAGATCATAAAAACTGAAAATTAATAAGAAAATGCAAGTCTTAAATGATACATTAGATGAGATGTATCTCATTGAAATCTTCAGGACATTCAATGCAAATGCAGAAGAACACACCTTCCTCTCAAGTGCACATAGAACATTCTCCAGGATAGACCACATCTTGAGTCACAAATCAAGCCTCAGTAAATTTAAGAAAATTGAAATCATATCAAACATCTCTGAACACAGCACCATGAGACTATATATCAATAATAAGAAAAAAAACTGTAAAAAAAAAAAAAGAAACACATGGAGATTAAACAACACATTTCTAAGTAACCAATAGGTTACTAAATAAATCATAAGGGAAATAAAAAATTTCTAGAAAAATGACAATCAAAGCACAACAACTCAAAACCCATCAGTTCAGTTCAGTTGCTCAGTCACATAACTGACTCTTTGTGACCCCATGGACTGCAGCACGCTAGGCTTCCACGCCCATCACTAACTCCTGAACTTATTCAAACTCATGTCCATAGAGTAAGTGATCCATAAACCATCTCATCCTGTCTCCCCCTTCTCCTTCCACCTTCAGTCTTTCTCAGCATCAGGGTCTTTGCCAATGAGTCATTTCTTCACATCAGGTGGCCAAAGTATTGGAGTTTCAGCTTCAGTACAGTCCATCCAATGAATATTCAGGACTGATTTCCTTTAGGATAGATTTGTTTGATCTCCTTGCAATCCAAAGGACTCTCTCAAAAGTCTTCTCCAACACCACTGTTGAAAAGCATCAACTCTTCAGTGCTCAGCCTGCTGTATAGTCCAACTCTCAAAAATTTTGAGATGCAACAAAAGCAGTTCTAAGAGGGAAGTTTATAGGAATACAATCTTACCTCAAGAAACAAGAAAAACATTGACTAGAAAACCAAACTTTACATCTAAAACAACTTGAAGAACAACAACAAAAACATAATTAGTAGAAGGAAAGAAATCAAAAAGATCAGAGGAGAAATAAGAAATGAAAGAAAGAATATTAAAGATCAATAAAACTAAAAGCTGGTTCTTTGAGAAGTTAAACGAAATTGACAAATCTTTAACCAGACTCATCAAGAAGAAAAGAGAGAAGAATCAAATTAACAAAGTTAGAAATTAAAAAGGAGAGGTTAAAAGAGACAATACAGAAATACAAAGGATTATAAGAGACTATTATGAACAACTATATGACCAGAAAAAAAAAAA
>SJYD01055691.1:25222-44751 GCA_006408635.1 Nanger granti
GCTTCAGTCGTGTCCAACTCTGTGCGACCCCATAGACGGCAGCCCATCAGGCTCCCCCGTCCCTGGGTTTCTCCAAGCGAGAACACTGGAGTGGGTTGCCATTTCCTTCTCCAATGCATGAAAGTGAAAAGTGAAAGTGAAGTCGCTCAGTCATGTCTGACTCTTCGCGACCTCATGGACTGCAGCCCACCAGGCTCCTCCATCCATGGGGTTTTCCAGGCAAGAGTACTGGAGTGGGGTGCCATTGCCTTCTCCATTGACTACACTAGATACTACATATAAGCAAAATCATAATGTTTTTCTCCTTTTGTGTTCAGCTTATTTCACTAAGCATAATCTCCTCAAGGTTCATCCATGTTATGGTGAGTCATAATTTCTGTCTTAAGGCCAAACAATGTTGCATTGTATGTATATATCACATTTTGTTTACTTATTTTATAATAGAACCTGGGTTGCTTCCAACTTTCAACTGTTGTGAGTAATGCTGCTATGAACATGGGTATACAAATATTCCTTTTGGGGGGATTATCATTTCCACTTTATTTTTATTGTGGTTTGGATTTCAAATACTGTTTAATTATATGATATGATGCTGACACTAAATTATAGTTCTATTTCTTGGTTATTTGCTTATTTGTTTGCTTATTTTGTTTGAATGACTATGGTTTAGAGGGTAAAGAATCCATCAGCAAGCAAGAGACACAGGAGATGCAGGTTCAGTCCCTGGGTAGGGACGATCTCCTGGAAGAGGAAATGGCAATCCACTCCAGTACTCTAGCCTGAAAAATTCCATGGACAGAGAAGCCTGGCAGACTAAAGTCCATGGGTTGCAAAGAGTGGGACATGACTGAGTGACTAAGCACAGCACTTCTGCCAAACTAAAAATGTGGCAGACCTCTAGAGGCCAAATGCTGTGAACCACAGAGTTTAGCAATATAGACAAAAGTCTTGTCTTCCCTTCCTATCTAAGGACTCAGAGCCTTATACAGGTCAGAAACCTCCTGGGAGCCCAAGACATGTATTCCATGAATCTAACCCCCTGAACTCATCTTTAATTACCAGAATGCAATGATGTTTCTGTGTCTGCTCCTATAGTGTTTCCGGTGACAGGAGTTTCTATCATTAAATGGCTTGAGCAACCTAGATCCATTTTTGTTTATTATACCTTTCCAGCACTCTTCCTATTCTCGGATAATCGTGGCATGTTTTATTGGTGATATAATTATTGCTGTTCAGTCACTCAATCATGTCTGACTCTTTGCAACTGCATGGGCTGCAGAATGCCAGGCTTTCCTGTCCTTCACTATCTCCTGGAGTTTGCTCAAACTCATGTCTGTTGAGCTGATGATGCCATCCAACCATCTCATCACTATCAAAGACAACTGTAGCGTTTAAGGGTCCCCTCAGCTTTTCTGTTCTAGGCTTGCCAGAAATACCAGAGTTTTTACCACTGAACTCCCTTCTCTAATTAAATCCATTTGTAAACCATCCAAGGATCTCTAGCAAAGTTTACACATAAGTGATGTATCAATACAGTTGATTCAGAGTTGGATTTGTTCAGTTCAGTTCAGTTCAGTCACTCAGTCATGTACAATTCTTTGCGACCCTATGAATCGCAACATGCCAGGCCTCTCTATCCATAATCAACTCCCGGAGCTCACTCAGACTCATGTCCATCAAGTCGGTGATGCCATCCAGCCGTCTCATCCTGTCATCCCCTTCTCTCCTGCCCCCGATCCCTCTCAGCATCAGAGTCTTTACCAATGAGTCAACTCTTCGCATGAAGTGGCCAAAGTACTGGAGTTTCAGCTTTGCATCATTGCCTCCAAAGAAATCCCAGGGCTGATCTTCAGAATAGACTGGTTGGATCTCCTTGAAGTCCAAGGGACTCTCAAGAGTCTTCTCCAACACCACAGTTCAAAAACATCAATTCTTTGGGGCTCAGCTTTCTTCACAGTCCAACTCTCACATCCATACATGACCACTGGAAAAACCACAGTCTTGACTAGACAGATCTTTGTTGGCAAAGTAATGTCTCTGCTTTTGAATATGCTGTCTAGGTTGGTCAAAACTTTCCTTCCAAGGAGTAAGCATCTTTTAATTTGATGGCTGTGGTCACCATCTGCAGTGATTTTGGAGCCCCCAAAATAAAGTCTGACACTGTTTCCACTGTTTCCCATCTATTTCCCATGAAGTGATGGGACCAGATGTCATGATATTAGTTTTCTGAATGTTGAAACTTAAGCCAACTTTTTCACTCTCCTCTTTCACTGTCATCAATTTGTCCAGTAGTGTGCTTTAATTCTCTCATTCCAAGCCTGTTCCAATAATAATAATATCACTGAATATAACTGCTCTTCCTAGTTTTGCAATTAGAACTACTCTTCACTGATGGTTTGGACTAAGCATTTTACACATATACTGTTCATTTCATCAAAATAACTGACCTGAGGAAGTTCTTAGAATTCTCTGAGACTCACTTTCTTCTGCCATTCATATCTGTTCTTCTTTCTCACCCATATGGATGGGCAAAATTGTTCTGTATGTAGGCAGTGGTGGAGGTGGATTTGCTGACTAACCATAATATATAGGACCTGTTTCTTGCAGCTTAGAAACTGTCTGAGTAAAATATAGATGGTTAGATAAGGCGAAAGACATCCTACTTCAAATCAACTCAAGGAGCCAAACCCTCAGAAAAGATACGTGACATCATTATGGCTGCCTAAAGTACTGGAGTTTGTTTTAAATGACAGATATGAAAAACCTCTGAATGACTCTAATGAGCCTCCAGGGTGTAGAATATAAAACAAAGACATTGCTTTTTTTATATTCACAGACCTTGATAAAAACTTGGACTTAATAAATATCCTTTTTCCAGGTGTCTAGATAACTTGTCCTAAAAGAGTTACAGTAATGTTTTGTGGTTTTATGTCTTGTAGTTTGAGTCTTTTTTTTATTATTATTCTATTGTAAAAAGATAAGCTATCTGAGAATCCTAGAGGATACACACAATTCTAAATTAATCTCATAGGTTCTTATTTTCCCATGGTTCCCTGATGAGCTGAAAAAAATATCTCCCCAAAGATATCTGCTTCTTAAATCCTGGAATCTGTGGGTGCTACATTTTAGGGCTACAACAGACTGTGCAGATGTAACTAAGATCTTCAGATGGGGAGAGTACTCTGGATCATTCAGAAGGCCCTCAGTTCAGTTCAGTTCAGTCACGCAGTTGTGTCCGACTCTTTGCAACCCCATGAACTGCAGCACGCCAGGCCTTCCTGTCCATCACCAACTGCCAGAGTTCACACAAACTCCTGTCCATCAAGTCGGTGATGCCATCCAGCCATCTCATCCTCTGTCGTCCCCTTCTCCTCCTGCCCTCAATCCCTCCCAGCATCAGAGTCTTTTCCAATGAGGCAACTCTTTGCATGAGGTAGCCTAAGTACAGGAGTTTCAGCCTCAGCATCAGTCCTTCCCAAGAACATCCAGGACTGATCTCATTTAGAATGGACTAGTTGGATCTCCTTGCAGTCCAAGGGACTCTCAAGAGTCTTCTTCAACACCGCAGTTCAAAAGCATCAATTCTTCGGCACTCAGCTTTCTTCACAGTCCAACTCTCACATCCATACATGACCAGTGGAAAAACCATAGCCTTGACTAGACAGACCTTTGTTGGAAAAGTAATATCTTTGCTTTTGAATATGCTGTCTAGGTTGGTCATAACTTTCCTTCCAAGGAGTAAGTGACTTCTAATTTCATGGCTGCAGTCACCATCTGCAGTGATTTTGGAGCCCCCAAAATAAAGTCTGACACTGTTTCCACTGTTTCCCATCTATTTCCCATGAAGTGATGGGACCAGATGTCATGATATTAGTTTTCTGAATGTTGAAACTTAAGCCAACTTTTTCACTCTCCTCTTTCACTGTCATCAATTTGTCCAGTAGTGTGCTTTAATTCTCTCATTCCAAGCCTGTTCCAATAATAATAATATCACTGAATATAACTGCTCTTCCTAGTTTTGCAATTAGAACTACTCTTCACTGATGGTTTGGACTAAGCATTTTACACATATACTGTTCATTTCATCAAAATAACTGACCTGAGGAAGTTCTTAGAATTCTCTGAGACTCACTTTCTTCTGCCATTCATATCTGTTCTTCTTTCTCACCCATATGGATGGGCAAAATTGTTCTGTATGTAGGCAGTGGTGGAGGTGGATTTGCTGACTAACCATAATATATAGGACCTGTTTCTTGCAGCTTAGAAACTGTCTGAGTAAAATATAGATGGTTAGATAAGGCGAAAGACATCCTACTTCAAATCAACTCAAGGAGCCAAACCCTCAGAAAAGATACGTGACATCATTATGGCTGCCTAAAGTACTGGAGTTTGTTTTAAATGACAGATATGAAAAACCTCTGAATGACTCTAATGAGCCTCCAGGGTGTAGAATATAAAACAAAGACATTGCTTTTTTTATATTCACAGACCTTGATAAAAACTTGGACTTAATAAATATCCTTTTTCCAGGTGTCTAGATAACTTGTCCTAAAAGAGTTACAGTAATGTTTTGTGGTTTTATGTCTTGTAGTTTGAGTCTTTTTTTTATTATTATTCTATTGTAAAAAGATAAGCTATCTGAGAATCCTAGAGGATACACACAATTCTAAATTAATCTCATAGGTTCTTATTTTCCCATGGTTCCCTGATGAGCTGAAAAAAATATCTCCCCAAAGATATCTGCTTCTTAAATCCTGGAATCTGTGGGTGCTACATTTTAGGGCTACAACAGACTGTGCAGATGTAACTAAGATCTTCAGATGGGGAGAGTACTCTGGATCATTCAGAAGGCCCTCAGTTCAGTTCAGTTCAGTCACGCAGTTGTGTCCGACTCTTTGCAACCCCATGAACTGCAGCACGCCAGGCCTTCCTGTCCATCACCAACTGCCAGAGTTCACACAAACTCCTGTCCATCAAGTCGGTGATGCCATCCAGCCATCTCATCCTCTGTCGTCCCCTTCTCCTCCTGCCCTCAATCCCTCCCAGCATCAGAGTCTTTTCCAATGAGGCAACTCTTTGCATGAGGTAGCCTAAGTACAGGAGTTTCAGCCTCAGCATCAGTCCTTCCCAAGAACATCCAGGACTGATCTCATTTAGAATGGACTAGTTGGATCTCCTTGCAGTCCAAGGGACTCTCAAGAGTCTTCTCCAACACCGCAGTTCAAAAGCATCAATTCTTCGGCACTCAGCTTTCTTCACAGTCCAACTCTCACATCCATACATGACCAGTGGAAAAACCATAGCCTTGACTAGACAGACCTTTGTTGGAAAAGTAATATCTTTGCTTTTGAATATGCTGTCTAGGTTGGTCATAACTTTCCTTCCAAGGAGTAAGTGACTTCTAATTTCATGGCTGCAATCACCATCTGCAGTGATTATGGAGCCCCCAAAATAAAGTCTGACACTGTTTCCACTGTTTCCCATCTATTTGCCATGAAGTGATGGGACCAGATGCCATAATCTTAGTTTTCAGAATGTTGAGCTTTAAGCCAACTTTTCACTCTCCTCTTTCACTTTCATCAAGAGACTTTTTAGTTCCTCTTCACTTTCTGCCATAAAGGTGGTGTCATCTGCATATCTGAGGTTATTGATATTTCTCCCAGAAATCTTGATTCCAACTTGTGTTTCTTCCAGCTCAGCATTTCTCATAATATGCTCTGCATAGAAGTTAAATAAACAGGGTAACAGTATACAGCCTTGACGTACTCCTTTTCCTATTTGAAACCAGTTTGTTGTTCCATGTCCAGTTCTAACTGTTGCTTCCTGACCTGCATATAGGTTCTCAAGAGGCAGGTCAGGTGGTCTGGTATTCCCATCTCTTTCAGAAATTTCCAGTTTATTGTGATCCACACAGTCAAAGGCTTTGGCATAGTCAATAAAGCAGAAATAGATGTTTTTCTGGAACTCTCTTGCTTTTTCCATGATCTAGCGGAAGTTGGTAATTTGATCTCTGGTTCCTCTGCCTTTTCTAAAACCAGCTTGAACATCAGGAAGTTCACGGTTCACGTAAGGAGCCATAGACCTTTGAAAAGTGACATCCACTGAATGAATTACATTTAAGTGGAAGTAGTCTAATCATAATAATGCAAATGATGTTTTTTGAAGTTTTCTTACTCTGCTAAAATCCAGCTATTGCAGCCAAGGTAACATTAACTTTTAAAGAAGCTGTACTCTTATTTTATTGACTCTGGTGTCATTAAAAGTTCTTGATTCTCTACAGTTAACCAGTCTTTTCCTCTCATCATTTTGGTAAAAGTATAAATTTTATATTATCCATGTACATTTTAATCTCATTAATTGTGCTCATCATTCCAGCTTTTGGAGGTCTTTGGTAATCATCATTGTTTCGTCCACTAAATTAGTTGTTATCACAACTTCATACCAGTGGCAAACCCAATTAAAAGTTTTTCAATATTCTTATTCAAGTCATTGAACAAAGACAAAAATATCATTTAGCTTGACCCCCAGCCACTTCATGCATATACCTCTAAAATCCCCATACTTAAGAGTAGAATAAAATTCCCATAACAAGTAGGAAGTTATGCATTGATGCCCAAAATGATGTGGCAAGGCAAGGAACCACCAGGGAGGTTGTGCTTCTGATCTTGAAAAAGGCAAGATTCCTGCACCAGAGGATACAGGCAAAGTCACAAGGTGATAAAAACAAACAAACAAAACACTGTGATTCATACAGAGGGTGGGTGGGAAAGAGCTATATACAGTTCCGGGAGAAAAGAAACAGCATTGCCCTCATTAAACTGATTATTCTAATACAAAATATAGTAAGTTCAACTCCCCAAGCTGGAACCACACTCTACTAGACTTTTAATGGATTAGTTATGGCTTAAGTGATAGCCTCCAAAGAAAGGCAATGTGAGATTTTAGGTTAGTTATAATTGATCTTAACTGAATATGATAAGACTAGGCTAACTTTGACATCTGTTACCTTCACCTCTTCACCCTAAACATGCTCTCCCTTCCCCTCACACACACCACAATCCACCTGTGTCTGGTTCTTTATTATAAGTACTGCAACCCTCAGAGCTCTGTCATGATACTGATATTCTCAATATTTTAATATAGTGGCTTTCAGCCAGAAAAAAATAAAAAAGCTTCCATTAGAAGTTTAAAGATACCTCTATTCCTGCCCTTCAAGATGTTCAATAAGTTAACATCATCTATTTTCAAATACAACCCTAAATCCATTCTTTATTTTTCCAGCACTTTAAAAATTAATATCTTCAACATATTTTTTTTTGTTTTTGTTGTTCACTTGCCCTCCCTCTTCTGCTCAATCCTATTCCTAGGATACAAGTAAAATTTTGAAAGATTATATTGGCTGTTAGAAAATCTTATTGTTTGATTAAAAAATGACCAAAATGCCTCAAACATTCTCAAGTACAAGTATATTTTGTAAGTAACGGTGCGTTTTGTCTCTAGAGGAGAAAAAGAAGTAACACAGAGCTCATGTCAACTTTTCATTTGGTTCACTTCATCTTCCTCTCTGTGCAAATCTCCTCTGTTGGGGTGACTACTTTCCCCCAAGCAACTTCATCAGTGCATCCTTCACATCCTTGTTTCTTAAGTTGTAGATCAAGGGGTTCAGCACAGGGATCATGGTGGTTTAGGACATGGAGGGCACTTTCTCCTGCTCCATAGTATTGCTACAAGGGGAATTGAAATGCATGAATGTTATAGATCCTATAAAGATACCCACAGCCATGAGTTGGGAGCTACAAGTGCCAAAGGCTTTCGACCATCCCTTGGTGGAGTGAATACAGAGGATGCTAGAGTGGATGAAAGAATAAGAGATGAGTACAGCCAGTATCAGTGCCAAGGTATTAACTCCTCGGATGATAAACAACACTATCTCATTAATGTGGGTGCTGGAGCAAGAGAGACTGAACAAAGGAAAAATATCACAAAAATAACGGCTGATAATATGAGACCCACAGGAGGACAACATTGACATGTGGGTAGTATCAACTGCAGCCCCAAACAAGCCCAGTGGATATACTATACCCATCATTATGTAACAGACCCTATGGGACATGATAATATTGTAAAGCAGTGGGCTGCAGATTGCAACATAATGATCATACACCATGGCAGTGAGAAGATAACCTTCTGTTATTACAAAAATAAGGAAGAAGTAAAGCTGAGCCATGCATTCCAGGAAGGAAATAACATTCTTTTCTAACACAAAGTTCACCAGCATCTTTGGAGTAATGACAGAGGAGTAGCAGAGATCAATGAATGACAAATGACTGAGAAAATAATACATTGGAGAGTGAAGTTGAGAACTGATAGCGATTAAGAAGATCATGCCCAGGTTCCCCACCATGGTGACCATGTATATTCCAAGAAACATGAGGAAGAGTGGCAACTGAAGCTCTGGGCATTTTGTTAACCCTTCAAGGATAAATTCACTCACTGAAGAATGATTTACCTTAGTCATTCCTTACAAGATATTATCTGCAGAAAGAAGTGAGACAAAATAGGTGCATTCAAGTTACTTTCTGATTCCCAAAGCAGCATGACACCATCTTTCATCTGTCACTTGTCTTCATCCTTTCCAGTGATCTCTTAAAATCTCAAGGACATGGTACTGATGAACCTATTTGCAGGGCAGGAATAGAGATGCAGACATCAAAAATGGACTTGTGGACACAGCTGGGGAAGGAGAGGGTGGGACAAATTGAGAAAGTAGCATTGGTATATATACAATGCCATGTGTAAAATGGGCTTCCCTGGTGGCTCATTTGGCAAAGAATCTGCCTGCAATGTGGGAGACCTGGGCTCAGTTCCTGGCTTGGGAAGACCCCCTGGAGAAGGGAATGGCTACCCACTCCATTCTGGCCTGGAGAATTCCATAGACTGTCTAGTCCATGGGGTTGCAAAGAGTCAGACATGACTGAGCAACTTTTGCTTTCATGTGTACAATAGATAGCTAGTGGGAAGCTATCCATTTTACACGTTTGTATATATACGTCAATGCTACTTTCTCAGTATAGCCAGCATTGAAGAGCTCATCCTGGCACTCTGTGACGACCTAAAGTGTTGGGATGGGGTGTTGGGGTGGGAAAGAGTCTCAAGAAGGATAGGATACACATGTAACTATCACTGATTCAATTTGTTGTATGGCAGAAGCCAGCACAATATTGTAAAGCAATTATCCTCCAGTTAAAAAAATGGCACTCTGTGACAACCTAAAGTGTTGGGATGGGGTGTTGGGGTGGGAAAGAGTCTCAAGAAGGATGGGATACACATGTAACTATCACTGATTCAATTTGTTGTATGGCAGAAGCCAGCACAATATTGTAAAGCAATTATCCTCCAGTTAAAAAAACAATAATTAAAAAGGCATACCCGTGGTGGATTCATGTTGATGTATGGCAAAACCAATACAGTAGTGTAAAGTAAAGTAAAATAAAATAAGCATAATAATCTACCAAAAAACAAAAACAAACAGACACTCAATGACAAAAACTAGAAGTATAGCCCAGAGCCTTGGTTCCACTCAACACTCAACCCCCTATAAGTCATAACTTTTTTATTTTACTCCTAGGCTTAAGCCAATAAGTACCTCACTGGAAAAAAAAAAAAAAGTACAAGCTTTCAAGACCTAATTAATTTTTTTTAATATCCTTAAAGGAATATTGCCCATCCCTTTCTCTGACGTATATGATTAGAATCTTCAAATTTAGTTGAAACATGGCTTCTAATCTAGCTCTAATGAAATAAAAGTCATTATTTTTTCGATTTCTCAACCCATCTATATGAGTTATTATAATATTCTTTAAAACAGGGAATTTAGAAACATAACAAACTTATTAAAGAGATTGCACATTATACAAAAAGAAATTCAATCAATGGCTTTAATCAATTCAGACTCCCACTTATCTCTCTATTGTTCTCTGGATGGAAAAAAAAAAAAAAAAAAGTACAAACTTTCAAGACCTAAGTAATTTTTAAAAATATCCTTAAAGGAATATTGCTCATCCCTTTCTCTGACATATATGATTAGAACCTTCAAATTTAGTTGAAACATGGCTTCTAATCTAGCTCTAATGAAGTAAAAGTCATTTTTTCGATTTCTCAACCCATCTATATGAGTCATCATAATATTCTTTAAAACAGGGAATTTAGAAAAATAACAAACTTATTAAGGAGATTGCATATTATACAAAAAGAAATTCAATCAATGGCTTTAATCAATTCAGACTCCCACTTATCTCTCTATTGTTCTCTGGATGGAAGACTTTAGTTAAGCCAGGAAACTCTTTTCATCCTCTGTCAGCAGATGTAGTTAACAGAAATATGGTGCCAAAGGCTGTTCTTAGACTGTATTTTAAAACTTTCTTGTTCAAGAAGCAGCAAAGAAGTAAGATTAGCTTTCAGGTATATTTCCTGAGTCATCAACAAATCAATTTTTCATTCCCGGCTCTTACTTGCTGTCCATAATCAGAGGCCAAACTTGCAATGACCTTGTCTCTCAAAGCTGTTATATCAGAACTGGGGAGTTCTCCTTCACTGACTTAGTTTCCCCTAAAGAGGAATCAGGGGAAAGAGATTCCTGCTTTCACTGCATGCATTCTTTATTACCTAAAGGAATCAAGCTTAATAACTTTTCATTGAATGAAAATAAAATCAATGGAGGAAAAAAATCTGTACATAAAGTCATACAGAATTTGATTTTATTTTGCATGAAAAATAAAAACAAATTCTGTTTCATCATAAACAAAAATTTATGAAACTTCGATTTACTTTCTCTCTCTACCTTCCACAACATGCTGAGGGTGCTCAATATATGTGTTGATTAAAAGGCTTAATTACACAGGGTCATTATCTTTGAGAGCACATGAGAATAAATATCTTTTGAAATCACTTAGATGTGGAATCTAAAGTATGACACAAATGAACTTGTTTGTGAGACGTAAACACACTCACAGACAGAAAACAAACTTGTGGTTATCAAAAGGAAAGGAGGTAGGGGAGGGGTAAATTAGGAGTTTGGGATTAGCAGACATGCACAATTAAATATAAAACAGAATAACAACAAGGCCATACTGTACAGCACAGGGAACTATATTTAATATTCTGTAGTAAACAAAAATGGAAAATAAAAATAAAAAAATATGAGAAAAAAATGTTTCTGAATTGAGAAAATTAAATAAAAATTAAAAAAAGAGAATCAGAGTTGCCAGGGTAAAGCTTAAGGTAACCAGATTAGCAAAGACCAAGAAATTCAAGCATCTGCAAGTAGATGCTCTGAATTTGTCTGAACAGAATTAAGATTAAAGTTGGGGGGGGGGTTGTTATTCAGACCAACATTCATTTTGGGTTGAGTAGCACAGTTTTTCAATAGGCTCACACATAAACTGACTTAAATTCCTTTTTTAATCCAAAATAATACTAAAATCATTACCAGTAGGAAGGGTTGTCCAGAGGTGAGAACCAAAAAAGATTTCTCGCCCTGTCAAGATATTCCTGTTGATGTTGAGACTCAAGTTGCTGATCTGTCAAGTAAAAAAAGACTGTTATTAGATTATGCTTTGATGGAGCCCAGTAGAATGAGAAAAGCAATATATACACAGTAACTCTTCCTTTATTTGGAGATATTGATCTAGTGACTTACAGTTTACTAAGAAACTTATTGTAAGTAAAAATACCTTGAAAAGTGAAAGTGAAAGTTGCACAATCATGTCCCCTGGTGTGGGGAAGACCCCCCACACCAGGGACGGTCTTCCATGGAATTCTCTAGGCCAGGATACTGGAGTGGGTAGCCTTTCCTTTCTCCAAGGGATCTTCCCAACCCAGGGATCAAATCCAGATCTCCTTCATTGCTGGCAGATTCTTTACCAGCTGAGTCACAAAGGAAACCCAAGAATACTGGAGTGGGTAGCCTATCCCTTCTCCAAGTGGATCATCTCAACCCAGGAATCCAACAGGGGGATTCTTTACCAATTGAGCAATCAGGGAAGCCCAAAATACCTTGAAGTCATTAAATGTCATTTAATAAAATTTATCCCTTTGCCAATCCACTTAGGTTTCTCTTAGTGCCCTGCTAATATTTTCCTTATGAAATACTTCTAACAAACATGGAGAAGATCAGAATGAAGGTAGAATTTTAAAAGAGGAGGGGAGACACAAGAAAGAAGGCTCAGGATAGCAAGAAGAGACACTTAACAGCAAATAAGGAGACCTCCAGAAAACTATTTGAAAAGACCTTGATGCTGGGAAACATTGAAGGCAGGAAGAGAAGGGAATGACAGAGGATGAGATGGCTGGATGGCATCACTGACTCAATGGATGTGAGTTTGAGTAAACTCCAGGAGTTGGTGATAGACAGGGAAGCCTGGCATGCTGCAGTCCACGGGGTCACAAAGAGTCAGACATGACTGAGCAATGGAATTGAAGTGAACTGAACAGTGTAAGTGGGGGCTTCCCTTGTGGCTCAGCTGGTAAAGAATCCACCTGCAATGTGGGAGATCTGGGTTCCATGGCATGGAGAATTCTATGGACTGTTCTGTTTGCATATGTATATGTCTGTGTATATGTGTCTGTATGCCTAATTACTTTTTTTTTTTAATTCTAAAGTTTTGTTTTTTTAACAATACAAATCTAAGAAAACTATTCTTGCAAAGTTGTAATTTTTAAATGTAGGACTATCTAGGGCAGATGTTGATTTGCTATTTTCTCTCACTGAAAGATAACATAACATTAATATTTTCCTAAACTAATTTGTTGCAGGATCTGCAACAAATAGAGAGTTATAGTTATGGAGGAAATCCTGTTCTTATTCTTTCTACAATATAACTTTATTTGCGAGAGAAGAAAAAACGGGGCTTGATATCCAAATCTCAAACAATATTGGGAAAGCAGATGTCTGCTCCTTTTGGATCTGATGAAGTGGGTATTTTTGTCAAGAAAGTATAATTCATAAGGTTTAATCTTTTGAGTAGAGAAAGCTTAATTCTTCATAGAATTCAAATATTGTGAAAAGGAGATATTCCTGTTTGTTTTTTTATCCAAAGTAAATGTTATAAAACATCTGTATGACTTTGAATAAAATCTTTTTCAATTTCAAATCTTAAAGGCTATGATTGTATAATTACACACAGAGTATGAAGAATGGGCTAAGAGCACTTTGTAGAGTATGTGTGACTAAAGCAAGTCACTTACCCTCTCTGAATCTTTGTTTCCTCAACTAGAAAAAGAGTAGCTATGAAGATAAAGACTTGTACACAGATTTGAAAACTTTATACTACTGAGTTACCATTTGTGATTTCTTACACTTACAAAATATGTTCTGAGTTTACTTTACCTGTATATGCCAATGTTGCCCAAAGTAACAGGCACTCTTATCACAAAATGAAAGTAGAGGAGTGTATTCACTGAGAAAACCAGTGTTTGTTCCAAGGTCTCATCAAGAAGGGTACTCTCTTTAACCAGGAAAAGCAAATAAATAAATAAATAAATAAATGAAATTTAAAAAGCAAAGCAGTCAGGAGATGCCAGCCATTTCTGCAGTGGCTTTGGAAGAATTGTCAAGAGTTTGGTGCATATTAGAGGCTATGAATAACAGAAAGTCAGGATTCAGATTTAAGAAGGATCTGAGTTAGCAACGGGTGCAGGAGGGCCAAGAGGAGCTACTCCACGTGCAAGGTCAAGAGGGGTGGCCATGAGGAGATACACGTCGCCCAAGGTAAGAAGTAGCGGCTGCGCTTTGCTGGAGCAGCCGTGTAGGGATACCCCATGTCCAAGGTAAGAGAAAACCAAATAAGATGGTAAGTGTTGTGAGAGGGCATCAGAGGGTAGACACACTGAAACCATAATCACAGAAAACTAGCCAATCTGATCACACGGACCACAGCCTNATAAGAAGTAGCAGCTGCGCTTTGCTGGAGCAGCCGTGTAGGGATACCCCATGTCCAAGGTAAGAGAAACCCAAATAAGATGGTAAGTGTTGTGAGAGGGCATCAGAGGGTAGACACACTGAAACCACAATCACAGAAAACTAGCCAATCTGATCACATGGACCACAGCCTGTCTAACTCAATGAAACTAAGACATGCCGTGTGAGGCCACCCAAGACGGACGGGTCATGGTGGAGAGGTCTGACAGAATGTGGTCCACTGGAGAAGGGAATGGCAAACCACTTCAGTATTCTTGCCTTGAGAACCCCATGAACAGTATGAAAAGGCAAAATGAAAGGATACTGAAAGAGGAACTCCCCAGGCCGGCAGGTGCCCAATATGTTAGTGGAGATCAGTGGAGAAATACTCCAGAAAGAATGAAGGGATGGAGCCAAACCAAAAACAATACCCAGCTGTGGATGTGACTGGTGATAGCAGCAAGGTCCGATGCTGTAAAGAGCAATATTGCATAGGAACCTGGAATGTCAGGTCCATGAATCAAGGCAAATTGGAAGGGGTAAAACAGGAGATGGCA
This sequence comes from Nanger granti, assembly GCA_006408635.1. NCBI lineage: Eukaryota > Metazoa > Chordata > Mammalia > Artiodactyla > Bovidae > Nanger > Nanger granti. The sequence continues at coordinate 39,737 of SJYD01055691.1, forward strand.
AGGGTGAGCGTCAACATTCTAGGAATTCTAAAGTAGACTAGAAAGGGTGAATTTAACTCAGATGACCATTATATCATTTCTGTGGGCAGGATTCCCTCAGAAGAAATGGAGTAGCCATCATGGTCAACCAAAGAGTCCAAAATGCAGTACTTGGATGCAGTCTCAAAAATGACCGAATGATCTCTGTTCATTTCCAAGGCAAACCATTCAGTATCACAGTGATCCAAGCCTATGCCCCAACCAGTAACGCTGAAGAAGCTGAAGTTGAACTGTTCTATGAAGACTTACAAGACCTTTTAGAACTAATACCACCCCCCCCCCATTGTCCTTTTCATTCTAGGGAAATGGAATGCAAAAGTAGGAAGTCAAGAAATGCCTGGAGTAATAGGAAAATTTGGCCTTAGAGTATGGAATGAAGCAGGGCAAAGGCTAATAGAGTTTTGCCAAGAGAATGCACTGGTCATAGCAAACACCATCTTCCATCTATACAGTCAGCAAAAACAATACCAGGAGCTGACTGTGGCTCAGATCATGAACTCCTTATTGCCCAATTCGACTTAAATTGAGGAAAGTAGGGAAAACCACTAGACCACTCAGGCATGACCTAAGTCAAATTTCTTATGATTATACAGTGGAAGTGAGAAATAAATTTAAGGGCCTAGATCTGATAGATAGAGTGCCTGATGAACTATGGAATGAGGTTCGTGACATTGTACAGGAGACAGGGATCAAGACCATCCCCACGGAAAAGAAATGCAAAAAAGCAAAATGGCTGTCTGGGGAGGCCTTACAAATAGCTGTGAAAAGAAGAGAGGTGAAAAGCAAAGGAGAAAAGGAAAGATATAAGCATCTGAATGCAGAGTTCCAAAGAATAGCAAGAAGAGATAAGAAAGCCTTCTTCAGCGATCAATGCAAAGAAATAGAGGAAAACAACAGAATGGGAAAGACTAGAGATCTCTTCAAGAAAATTAGAGATACCAAGGGAACATTTCATGCAAAGATGGGCTCGATAAAGGACAGAAATGGTATGGACCTAACAGAAGCAGAAGATATTAAGAAGAGGTGGCAAGAATACACAGAAGAACTGTACAAAAAAGATCTTCATGACCCAGATAATCATGATGATGTGATCACTCATCTAGAGCCAGACATCTTGGAATGTGAAGTCAAGTGGGCCTTAGAAAGCATCACTACGAACAAAGCTAGTGGAGGTGATGGAATTCCAGTTGAGCTATTTCAAATCCTGAAAGATGATGCTGTGAAAGTGCTGCACTCAATATGCCAGCAAATTTGGAAAACTCAGCAGTGGCCACAGGACTGGAAAAGGTCAGTTTTCATTCCAATCCCAAAGAAAGGCAATGCCAAAGAATGCTCAAACTACCGCACAATTGCACTCATCTCACATGCTAGTAAAGTAATGCTCAAAATTCTCCAAGCCAGGCTTCAGCAATACGTGAACCGTGAACTCCCTGATGTTCAAGCTGGTTTTAGAAAAGGCAGAGGAACCAGAGATCAAATTGCCAACATCCGCTGGATCATGGAAAAAGCAAGAGAGTTCCAGAAAAACATCTATTTCTGCTTTATTGACTATGCCAAAGCCTTTGACTGTGTGGATCACAATAAACTGTGGAAAATTCTGAAAGAGATGGGAATACCAGACCACCTGACCTGCCTCTTGAGAAATCTGTATGCAGGTCAGGAAGCAACAGTTAGAACTGGACATGGAACAACAGACTGGTTCCAAATAGGAAAAGGAGTACGTCAAGGCTGTATATTGTCACCCTGCTTATTTAACTTATATGCAGAGTACATCATGAGAAATGCTGGAATGGAAGAAACACAAGCTGGAATCAAGATTGCTGGAAGAAATATCAATAACCTCAGATATGCAGATGACACCACTCTTATGGCAGAAAGTGAAGAGGAACTAAAAAGTCTCTTGATGAAAGTGAAAGAGGAGAGTGAAAAAGTTGGCTTAAAGCTCAACACTCAGAAAACTAAGATCAAGGCATCTGGTCCCATCACTTCATGGGAAATAGATGGGGAAACAGTGGAAATAGATGGGGAAACAGTGGAAACAGTGTCAGACTTTCTTTAGGGGGGAATCTAAAATCACTGCCATTGGTGACTGCAGCTATGAAATTAAAAGATGTTTATTCCTTGGAAGGAAAGTTATGACCAACCTAGATAGCGTATTCAAAAGCAGAGACATTACTTTGCCTACCTAGGTCCATCTAATCAAGGCTATGTTTTTTCCAGTGGTCATGTATGAATATGAGAGTTATACTGTGAAGAAAGCTGAGTGCCGAAGAATTGATGCTTTNTCCTTGGAAGGAAAGTTATGACCAACCTAGATAGCATATTCAAAAGCAGAGACATTACTTTGCCTACCTAGGTCCATCTAATCAAGGCTATGTTTTTTCCAGTGGTCATGTATGAATATGAGAGTTATACTGTGAAGAAAGCTGAGTGCCGAAGAATTGATGCTTTTGAACTGTGGTGTTGGAGAAGACTCTTGAGAGTCCCTTGGACTGCAAGGAGGTCCAATCTGTCCATCCTAAAGGAGACCAGTCCCGGGTGTTCATTGGAAGGACTGATGCTGAGGCTGAAACTCCAATACTTTGGCTACCTCATGCGAAGACTTGGCTCATTGGAAAAGACCTGATGCTAGGAGGGATTGGGGGCAGGTGGGAAGGGGACGACAGAGTATGAGATGGCTGGATGACATCACTGACTCAGTGCACATGAGTTTGGATGAACTCGTGGCGTTGATGATGGACAGGGAGTCCTGTGCTACAATTCATGGGGTCTCAAAGAGTCAGACACAACTCAGCAACTGAACTGAACTGATTTATATTTTCTGTATTTTTTAATTGTATCTAACATTTTAAGTTCATAACACTTCCAAATACATGATCATATAGTTGTTAATCTGTTCACCTGGCTTACTTCTCCCTGCAGTGGGATGGCTTTATGTTAGGGAAATAGTATCACAGCAGAGCACATGAACACCAAAGAATTGATGCTTTTGAACTGTGGTGTTGCAGAAGACTCTTGAGAGTCCCCTGGATTGCAAGGAGATCAACCTGTCAATCCTAAAGGAAATCAATCCTGAATATTTATTAGAAAGACTGATGCTAAAGCTGAAGTTCCAATACTTTGGCCACCTGTTGCAAAGAGTCAACTCACTAGAAAAGACCTTGATTCTGGGAAAGATCGAAGGCAGGGGCAAAAGGGGATGACAGAGGATGAGATGGTTGGATGGTATCATTGACTCAATGGACATTAATTTGAGTACTAAAGCTGAAGTTCCAATACTTTGGCCACCTGTTGCAAAGAGTCAACTCACTAGAAAAGACCTTGATTCTGGGAAAGATCGAAGGCAGGGGCAAAAGGGGATGACAGAGGATGAGATGGTTGGATGGTATCATTGACTCAATGGACATTAGTTTGAGCAAGTTCCTGGAGATGGTGAAGGACAGGGAACCTGGCATACTGCAATCAATGGGGTTGCAAATAGTTCGATATGAAAAAGGAGAAGGTAAATATTCTTCCCGATTAGGTAATGGCTAGAGAAAGGCAAAGTGATTGCACTAAAGCTCCTACTCCATATGGAGGGAAACTCCAAGAGCAGAGTATAACTATCCCCTTAATTCTCTGCTCTTGGAGTGCAAGTAGCCCCTCTATACTCCACAATAATTTTTACAGATTAATATTCTACTAATAAAAATCGCTGAGGTGCTGTGTCTACTTTTCATATGTTCTACTTCCCACTCATACTGGATCATTCCCTTTCCTGTTTAAGCACTTAATTTTCCATGAGAAAATCCCCTGCAGGCTATCATAGGAGAAATTTCCACCCAGAAAAATTTTGCATATTTTTCAGGCATCCCAGTATTATTACCCAAGATGAAGCAACAATTGAAATCAAACATAAAGCAAATATACAAAGTTAAGAGACAGTTGGAATATTGGGTGGGGGGGGAATGGATTTTTTTGTGGGGAGGGGCTAAAAGGAGGCAGTATACCAAGAGAAAATCTGGAGCTTTGATAGAAGCCAAATTATGAAAGGCAGTGTTGTTATGGTATTTACTTTGAATATACATACACAGTGGCTACTTTTTATCTTTTCCTATACTGTCTTATTCTGATGATTTAATGTAGCCTACAAATCTCTACATGGTACACTAATCTGCTTTTGAACAGATATGACAGATTAAGTAAAAATAAAATAGAAATATTGTGAATGGACAAATTTAGAAGTATTGGGACTTCTGAAATAGGTTTCAAAATAATTTTCTTTTACCCATTGGAATACATCAACAGCAAATTTTTAAATCAACCACCTACCTTAGCCCAACTAATTTTAATAAAATTGCTACCAACTTTAATAAAACATTTCTTACCATTGTAACACTCTTTAATGTCTTTCAGCTTTTTCATTTGTCCTCAATAAAATTCCTTGTTTTCTACTCTACTGCACAATTTCTCTTGGGAAAGAGAAAAGCAATATGCTTGCCATGTGTTAACAGTTGAAAATTGACTTTTTATTTCAAAACAATCTCTAAAATAAATATTCACCTAATTCACTGTCAAAGCAAAGTGGAATTATTTGTTGTCAGAAATTAACACTTTCATATATTTTATTTATGCCTTAAAATATGAGATTGCAGCCACTTTAAAAATGATTTTAATGAATTTATTCTCTAAAACCACAGACATAAAATACATATGTACGATTTACATTGACTTTCTGAAAATGTTAAATAAAAAATCACTAAGATTAGATATAAAGAGAGACACTGCTGAATTCTGAAGCATTTTAATGATCTCTTAAGATTGTATATTAAGCAATATCTTCTTCATACTGAATGGTTGAAACACCAGCTTTTATGTTTTGGAAGCAAAAAGTATAATTTATTTTACATTGCAATATTAAGAGTGTAAAACACTGAATGATTTCCAAACAAAAACTGGAATACACCAGGAATACAAAGATTAAAAAAAAAAAAAAA